>CAUYLG010057073.1:0-130658 GCA_963573385.1 Cacajao melanocephalus
GGAATCTCCTAGTCTGTGGGCAACAAAAATTCGTCTGAAAGTGCGGCGTCCACTCGCTCTCTGCGCTTTCACTGGGAGCTACAATCCTGAGCTGTTGTTAATCGGCCATCTTGGATCTCTCCTCGGTAATATCTCTTTCTAAAGCAGAAATTATTTTCTGCTGGGAGTTGTTCCTAGACACAATTTGTTCCTTATTGAATAAATAAATAACTCCTATTTCGTAAAGTAAAATTCACAAAATGAGTGATAAATTCTTTATAATCATACATTTCTCAAAAGATTAGACTAAAAAGTGAGGCAGGAAAAGAAGAGAGGAAAGAGGAGGAAAAACGAAATTTAATCATGTAAAACTAGCATTTAATTCATGTGCATATTTGTAAACATGTAAGTAGATTTCCTCAAAACCTCAAAATTTGGCTGACAGCATATATTCCTCTTAATCACTCACAGTAACTGCTCTGGTTTGAATGATTGTACCCCCACCAAAATTCGTATTGAAACTTAATCCTCAATGCAACAATATTAAGAAAAGGGGCCTTTGGGGAGGTGATTAAGTCATGAGAACTTTGCTCTCATGAATGACATTAATATCCTTATAAAAGGGTTTGAGAGACTCCTAGCTAGACACTTTTTGTCCTCCTGCCTTCTACCATGTAAGGACAATGCAGCAACAAGAAGCCATCTTGGAAGCAGACACTAGGCCCCGACCAGACACCAAACCTGCTGGCACCTTGATCTTGCACTTTCCAACCACCAAAACGGTGAGAAGTAAAATTCTATTCCTGTAAATTACCCAGTCTCAGGCATTTTGTTATAGCAGCATGAACAAATTAAGGTAGAAATTGTATAGTTTTAGAAGATGTATATGGCTGAGAAGTTGATAAAGTGTGGACTTATGTTGGTTAATTTTAGGTGTCAACTTGACTAGATTAAGGGATGGTCAGAGAGCTGGTAAAGCATTATTCCTGGGTAAGTCACCTGTAGTGTGTCTTGGAAAGAGATTGGCATGGGCGGACATATCATCCAGTCAGCTAAGGGCCTGGATGGAACAAAAAAGTATAGAATAGGCAAATTCCCTCTTTCTTTGTTTCTCTCTCTCTTTCTCTCTCTCTCTCTTTTCTGAAGCTGAGATACGCATCTTTTCCTGCTGTTGGACATGAGAACTCCAAGTCCTCTGGCCTTTGGACTTCAGGACTTGCACCAGCAGTGTCCCAGTTTCTCAGGCCTTTGGACTCAGACTGAGAATTCCACCATCGGCTCCCCTGGTCTCAGGCCTTCAGACTTGGACAGAGCCATCCTACCAGTTTCTCTGCTTCTCTAGATTGTAGACGGTCTATAGTAGGACTCCTCAGCTTCCATAATTGTGTGAGCCAATTCACCTAATAAATATACTGTTGGCTCTGCTTCTCTGGAGAACCCTGACGAATACAGCAACTCACAAGCAAGCATCCAGTTATGCCAGAAAAGCCATGCTCATTCATTTATAAACATTGATGAAGACAAGTGACATGTAGGGGATAACCATTTTTAAAAGCTGGATGGATTTGAGAGTTTCATTACTTAAATAATTTTATAAAGTTTAAACATTGGGCCGGGTGCAGTGGCTCAACCCTGTAATCCCAGCACTTTGGGAGGCCGAGGCGGGTGGATCACAAGGTCAAGAGATTGAGACCATCCTGGCCAACATGGTGAAACCCCGTCTCTATTAAAAATACCAAAAAAAAATTAGCTGGGCATGGTGGTGTGCGCCTGTAGTCCCAGCTACCCAGGAGGCTGAGGCAGGAGAATTGCTTGAACCCGGGAAGCAGAGGTTGCAGTGAGCCGAGATTGCACCATTGCACTCCAGCATGGCGCCTAGCGACAGAGCAAGACTCTGTCTCAAAAAAAAAAAAAAATTTAAACATTGATTCATTTAACCAAGAATTTTTAAAGCATTAATAAGGACAAAGATGGCTGAAGCCTGTGGTTACTTTGAGACCCCATAGACAAAATCCTAATAAAATAGAGACAAGGTGGAATAACCCAAAGCTTTCCAATGTGCATGTTGCTGTATAGGTGTATCAATAGGAGACAGGTGATCTGAGATAGTATCTGCACAGCCTTGGGGCTACTGGAGCAAGCAACCTGGCCTGTTTATTCATGCATAAAAATAGTAATATTTTCTGTGTGAAAAAAGATAGGAAATCGCTAAAATAGGCCATAAAATAATATTAGTAAAGATGGACAAAGAATGTTGATTATTTGAAACAGATGAGTAGGAAAGTCATTGAAAAACCATTTCAAATGATTGTAGAGATGTAGTCAATTCAAAATAACACAATATTAAAAATACGGAGTTATAATTGTGAACATTTCTGGGCAAGATTATAGAGCTAAGAGATAAATAGTCAAATAAATACATTAAATACTCTAGCAATGGTAAAGTGTCAGACATACTACTTTATTATGAAATATGCTTCTGGAATACATGCATAGAAAAATAAATAAATGCTGTTTTCATTGTGTTTTTTTTTGTCTGATTTTCTTAAAGCTATACAACTCAAAATTGCATTCTCTTTGGTGTACTCTAAGATTTCGTCACTATCTAGACATAGTTATTCAGCTTTCAATTACATAGCCAGCTTTTAAAAGGCATTATTTCTTATTGGTAACTACAAGAATTTGCTTGAATGCAAATATATATGTTATTTTAGGTACTGATAATTAGTAGGATATCTTCTTTCAGGAGGTATAAAATTTGAAATTTAGTTCTGAGGGCACAAAGGAAACTAAGTGATTGTCAAAGTTACAGAGAATTTTATTTAAACTTAATTTAGATAATTACGTGAAGATTGCTTTGTATTAATACTCAAAGTGATAAAAATCCTTTTGAGAATGCTCACAATGGCTTGAAATCAAAGTACCTTTCTCATTTTCAGTAAATTTTATTCAATCCCTAATGTAGGGAAAAAATGTTGCAACTTAATCTCCTAGAAACTACTTTTAATTCTCAGGCCCAGTCAATCAAGAAGTAAAGTCTTCACAGTTCTTTAACACTGTATGTATTTCCTTCATTGTTTGTTTTAAAACAACATCAAAACTGAAAGAATGAGTTAATTCTCAAATCACAAGTTTAAATGCTTAGTTTTCCCTGATACCCAACTTTCAAGTATTTTATTTCAACCAATATCCAGATAATTAGCTAATACTGGAGTTATAAACCACCACTGGGATTTTTAGTATAATTAATTGAGGAACTCTATGATTTATAAATGTTTGTTAAAGTTATTTTTCCTTTATCTCTAACAATAATGAAATTAACTCAATAATAATCCTACAAACCAAAGAGACCTACTCTTAATATTATAATATATTCTTATAGATGCTTTTCTGTATACATTGTTTTTATTTTTTTACACAATTAATATTCTATGATTTTGTATCATGCTTTCTAACCTAATATTATGTCTCAAGCATATCCTATCTATTTTATTATATTTCAACTACAGTGTTTATAATAGTTAATATTATTTCACCCTACAACTACATTACAATTTATTTCAGCAGTCAACTATTGTTAAACATTTTAGTTACTTGCAGTATTTCATTACTAGAAACAATAGGCTTCCCTGGTCAAAACACTAAAATGTGCTCTGAAGTACAACTAAAAAAGTCAAAATTTAAAAAAAAAAAAACTGTTTTAATACATATAGCCCAGCACAAAACAAGTTAGGGAAATATCTAGGTGCCAGAAACAAAAAGAAAACAAAACTCTTAAGTAGAAATAGAAGATGAAACTTTTCACCAGGGGTATTAAAGTCAAATATACGCTGTAAGGGCTGGAGGCCGAGATTTAACTGAAGTTGGGAGATAGAGAAGTCACACCCATGAGTCAGAACTAAACTGTACAAAACAAGGAGCCATAAAAGGGTCTCCATTCTAATCTATAGGCTCTGCTTGCTATCCTAGGAAAGCTGCAAGGAAGCTAGCCATGCGCGTACAGATGAGGGTGAAAACAAATCACCTGTAAAGCAGAATGCTAAGCCTGTGCCACTCATAGTTATAAAAGTCATATTCCCTGGGTATGGACATCTCAACATAAGTTAATAGAATAGCTTTCTAAATCAGTAAAACTCATAAATACTTGGCTGAAGCAAATATAAAATTATTCTATAGGAATGTCTCCATAAGGACAAGTCTACAACCCAAGACACTGGGATTTCTCCAATAAACAATCCCTGTTGAAAATTTACTCACAGTAAAAATATTATAAGCCCTACATAGAAATGAGCCACACTGAAGCACAGTGAGTAGATGCAACTAATGGGATCATTTGAACCCCAAGAACTGAAGATAGTAGAGCAGTCTAAAAAAAAACTTGCAAATATAAGAGTTTAATTGATTAAAGAAACAGGAAAAGAGTAGAAACTGGGTCAAGAACAGAAATTAAAATGTGTTTTTGTTAGAAGGGAAATTCCAGAAATAAATATATGATCAATGCAATTTTTTAAAAACTTGAATGTTTCAATTCAAAAGTCATTAGGTAGAGTTGAACAAGGTATTTGTCTGGTCAAGGCCAAGGAAGAGGAATTATAGCTACAATGAGAAATGGGGTACATCTAGGTAGGATTAATGCAATAAATAAATATACTGAAGACAATGGGAGCCAGTTTCCCCACTGTTGGAGAAAACAGTGGCACATATGAAAAGAGAAAACATAAAATAAATTAGAATTGTGGAACTCATGGTAGTCAATATAGACAAATCTAGAAGTAAATATAAAAATATATATGTATATATATTTATGTATGTGTAGATAAATGATAGATACATGCCTTGGAACAATAGTAATGGTTATACCCAACACCTAGATCTTAATTTCTAAATAACCCCTTAGCACTAAAAGGAACCAGGGCTCCTTGGTGAAATGGCTGCTTCCAGGGCTAGAGCAGGAAAAGCATAAGGTGATCTTAGAACATTTTTGGGATAGAAAGTAAGAAAATACTCCAAGAATTGTGGGAATATATCAAAGACACCATTGGAAAGAAATTTCTAGCCAATTTTGGACAATTTGAGCATCAAATTAATTATAGCAACAAATTATAATTCATTGAATAAAAATGTGTAGGTCCATAATGATACAAATAAATTAATTATCTAAATCTAGAAAAAGGAAAGCTTTTTCTTATGGTTAACTGCCAAATGATAAATGTAGATAGAATAAAGCAGTTAGAAAATCACAATATGGGCCAGGCGCGGTGGCTCACGCCTATAATCCCAGCACTTTTGAAGGCCAAGGCAGGCGGATCACGAGGTCAAGAGATGGATATCATCCTGGCTAACATGGTGAAACCCCATCTCTACTAAAATGCAAAAAAATAGTCGGGCCTGTTGGCACGCACCTATAGTCCCAACTACTCAGGAGGCTGAGGCAGGGGAATCTCTTGAACCCGGGAGGCAAGGGGTGCAGTGAGCCGAGATCGCGCCACTACACTCCAGCCTGGCGACAGAGCAAGATCCCATTTCAAAAAAAAAAGAAAGAAAAAGAAAATAGCAATAGACAACTCTCTGATTAGTAATTAATTCAGTCCCGAAACATGGATACTAAAGCTGCTTAGGAAAACTTTAATGAAGAATGTCGATATTTATGTGGTTTTGAAGTACTTCCCTACAAAATCCTCATTAATTAAAGAGATAAAGAGAACCTTCACAGTGGAAAAACCTGACTGTACTGCTTTAATAATAGTCCTGATTACCAGTAGTGGGACAAATCAACACTGAGTGTCCCCTGATAGGATTCAGTGAGAACACAGTATCACCTCTATGATATTCCTATCAAAATGTGTTACCTAAATCAAATCATGAGAAACTATCAAAGATACAAAAAGTAAGGAACATTCAACAGAATAACTGGGCTGTTATCTTTAAAAGTCGCAACATAAAAGTCAAAGAAGACTGAGGATCATTCCAAGCTGAGGGAGAGGACAGAGACATGACAGCTACAGCTGACGCATGTTTCTTTGCTAGATCCTTTTCTCTAAAGGACATGATTGAGACAATTGACCAAACTTAAATCAAGTCTGATGAGATGGTAGTAATTTATCAGTGTCGACTTCCTAATTTTGATATGGGAGAATTTCCTTGTCTGTAAGAATTACACACTGAAACAGTTGGAAGTGATAGGGAGTTACATCAGCTACTTACTCTTAAGTGTGTCAGGGAAAAAAAAAGTTTTTTATGCTACTCTGTCTTCTCCAGGTTTAAAATTATTTCATATTAAAAAATAAAACTCAAGTACCAAACAGTAGTGCAGGTACAGTTGAGTGAGTTAATTATTTGGAACCTAGAACAGAAACTATTTTAAAACAAATGGAATTAAAATATTGGACAAAGACAAAGAAAATGAGTGGAGGACTTCAGAGTTAAGGATTTCAAAAGGCCTTACATTGTTTCACAGCAAAATAGATGTACTATTTAACTTCACAATTTAAGAAATCACATAAAAATGTAAAGGTAATATAGAATAGAAAAAGAATGAAAAACTTTCAAGATCATGGAGGAGAAAATGAGCAATAACAAAAACATGATCCATCTTCTGGAAAGCTGAATGGAAGAAGAAAGCCATGGAAACTGAGTAAGTATATAAGTATAATTTAAAAAAAATAAAAGTTGGCAACACAAGCAACACTCTAATAAATATCCTTGGATATGAACCTCTCTCTCTCTCTCTCTCTCTTCTTTCTCTCTCTTTTTTCTCTCTTTTTCTTCCCTCTTTCTCTCTCTCTCTCTATATATATATATAATGTTTAATGTTCTTAAACATTATATAATATTTGATATTAATATGGTTTCAAAGTACTTTCCTACAAAATTCTTATTAATTACAAAGGGATAAAGAGTATCTTTACAGTGGAAAAACCTGACAGTACCACTTCGACTAATCATCAGAAATGGGACAAATTAACCAGTGCTACCTGATAGGATATTATATAAATGTCCTTAGGCATTATAGTACGTAAGTGTTCTATGTTTTATAAAATGTCCTCAGAATCCCTGGAAATAGAATTGCTATGTTAAAATTTATGTACACAATTTTATTACAGACACGTTAATGTGTCAATTCATTAACAAGTAAACTAAGGTTTTACTTAACAAACTATATTTTTTATGTTTAAAACATGTAACTACATTTACTGTGCTTTATCCTGCCAATGAGGCTTCACCACACTATCCATCTACCTGCTCTCACAACATGCCAACCTAGGGCCTCTATAAATGGTGTTCCTTGTGTCTGGATTGGTCTCCCATTTTCCCCCATCCTCCATTCATAAACTCACTCCTTTTGGTATTCCCATAATTGCCACCTTTCCAGTAAAGTCCTCTCTGACATTCCTGGGAGATAACCTCCTACACAGCCCATAGCCACACTTTGTTAAAAAAAAAAAAAAAAAAAAAAAGTTCAACCACATTCTCTCCTAAAATTGAGGAGCTTAGTATTACCTTCTTATGTTAATTTTTATAAAGCAGTCTTTCTCTTGTGATACACTATGTTCAGTTTCTTTCTTTCATAAGTCAAGCTGCTAAGTGCTAATAAAACACATAATAAAAAGGTAAATGGCCTCTGTATTAATCTTAAGTACTGCTGCCTGTAATATGATTTTTAAAGCTATATTCTCAAATTACATAAACCCCATGGGGCTGATTGTCAATGTCTTTCATACATAAGAAAGCCTCACTGTGTCTGTCATATAAGTTGTGCCAATTCTGTTTTCTTCTCCTTAAAAAAATGCTTTAAAAAACATTTTCTAAATATTTTCATGAAGTTAGTGCTGGTCAAAGGAGCCAACTAAAAGTGTTCATAACCTTGGTCTAACCACAGGAAAAATACTTTCTTATAGCACTGATATACCTCACTTTTATTTAAGAAAATCCACAGTTTTCTTGTAAACAAGCGATGTTGGTGAAAATTGTTGCCATTTCCAGCAGGAAGTGACCTAAGACTCCTAGAAAGCAACTGCCTTTAAGGCTCTGGTGATGGCCACTGGGCATGAGCTGGTGAGTGATTAACATTGTTAGATATGTCCATAGTATTTAAGATGTCCAGAGTGTTTTACAATCCCTTTTCTTAGTCATAACTCATAGGCTTGTGAAGGAAGCAGCTCCTGTCATTATTGCTCTGCTATTTGGATGCTGATCCACAGAAAGGTTAAATACCGTTTCCAAGGTCACGGAGAGTTTTTCTGACAGAGCCCACTTAAGCATTCATTGCCGCTGACACAGGGCTCCAGGGAGAAGGTATCAGAGGAGGCGAGGAAAAGCCCTAGGCTACGATGAGAACAAAACATCATAAGCACATCACTGGGGATAGCCTTTCTCATGTGCTACTAAAGACCACTATGCCAGCAAACATCCAATTAGGTCTGATTCTTGCTAATATTATATAACATTTTCCGAATTCCTAGGGAACAGCAAAACTATAAACTGACATAGAATGGGAAGGGGATGAAAGTACATTGACTTTTTCATACCTATCCAGATGGACTGTTGATTTTCTATTTATAGTATGCTGATACTAACACATGTAAGCATTATTTTAAAATGCTAATGGAATCCTATCATACATGCTGAAAACAGTAGGCATGGTTTAGTTTTTCTGTCTAAGGGTCACACGTAGGATTTCATTGTCAAAGGAAGATTCTCACTTTTCAGAGTACGAGTTGAATATCCCTTATTCGAAATTCTTAGGACCAGAACTGTTTCAGCTTTCAAATTTATTTTTAATTTTGCAATATCTGTATATACATAGTGAGATATCTTGGGGTGTCTAAAGTCAAAACGCAAAATTCATTTATGTATTATATGTACCATATATATATATATCCTGAAGGTAATTTTACACAATATTTTTATTAATTTTGTAAACAAAAACCAAGTTTTGGCTGCATTTTGACTGAGATCCGTCACATGAGGTCAGGTGCGGAAATTTCCACTTGTGGCGTCATGTCAATGCTCAAAAAGTTTTTTGGAGCATTTCACATTTCAGATTTTTCCTTTTCTTTTTTTTTTTTTTTTGAGACGAAGTCTCGCACTGTCGCCCGGGCTGGAGTGCAGTGGCATGATCTCCGCTCACTGCAACCTCTGCCTCCCAGGTTCAAATGATTCTCCCGTCTCAGCCTCCCAAGGAGCTGGGATTACAGGCACCCACCACCATGCCCACCTAATTTTTTTTGTATTCTTAGTAGAGACGGGGTTTCACTATGTTGGTCAGGCTGATCCTAAACTCCTGACTTCAGGTGATCAACCCACCTTGGCCTCCCAAAGTGCTGGGATTACAGGCGTGAGCCACCGTGCCTGGCCACATTTCAGATTTTTTGATGAGAGATGCTCAACCTTTAGCACACTATGTTCAGAAATGTACCATCACACAGCTATTCAGTGCACCTTACCCCCAGCTCAGGTCTCCTCTGTCCCAAGCTGTGTGTCTCCCTGTGGCCATCCTCTGGTGGGCACTACTGATACATGTAAATATATGAAAAACAACATCCATAAGGAAATGTTAATTTGGAGATAAGCATAAGTGAAAGAATCTATCAGCAACAAGAGCTACTAATCAACTGCTGGTTATTTGGGTAAATGTGAAAATACCCTGAGATCACATAGTCTGAAGACCTTCAAGGAGAGGAGCTCATCATTAATCAATAGTCACCAATCCCAGTTTACTTCTTATCCTAAAAACATGGACAAAAAGGAGGTTAAAAACCAGATTAGCCGTAGAGGCCACCTGTGACTCCCATTCTAGGCTCTTAGTCCTCATGATCATTTGTTTAATCAGACTGCCTTGTGCACATGGAAGGAAACAATAATGGCTATTTCTCACTTAGAAAGCAAAGCAGTGGCTCATGCCTGTAATCCCAGCACTTTGGGAGGCCAAGGCAGGCGGATTACAAGGTCAGGAGTTCAAGACCATCCTGGCCAACATGGTAAAACCCTGTCTCTACTAAAAATACAAAATTTAGCTGGGCATGGTGATGGGCGCCTGTAGTCTCAGCTACTCAGGAAACTGAGGCAGGAGCATTGCTTGAACCCAGGAGGCAGAGGTTGTAGTGAACCAAGATTGCGCCACTGCACTCCAGCCTGGGTGACAGAGTGAGACTTCACCTCAAAAAAAAAAAAATAGCAAAGTAATAGTGTACAAATCATATCTCTAATCTTCTCTCTATTTGTTCCAGACACTGACTTATTTTCAGTACACTGTGGTTCAAGAACATATCCATCATAAAAATGTGGCAGCTTTAATGAGTTAAAGTTGTCTAAACTGGAGCAGAACAGATGCCAAGACAGAGCCTAGGGCTTCTGAGCAGATTTGGACCTTCAAGAAATTTCTTTCAGTCACCCCATCCTCCAAGCAGAGGCCAAGAATGGCCCTTTAATTCCTGTCTTCAGCAGCAAACCAAAGACTTTTTCACTGTGGGGTTTTGGGGTTTGGTTTATTTTCCCTGAACCCTGTGACCATGACTTTCCTAGCATGTGATAGAGTTCATTGTCCTTCTGCTGAGCTCTCCAATCGGTCCCCACAGAACACATTTGGCACCCACGGCAACACAGGCAGACCACAAAGTCTCCAGAATGAGGAAATGTTGGAAGCAAATGATATATTTAGCTGAGCATTCTTCCCGGCAGTGGGAGCAAGAGCCTGATTTGGACCTTAAAAGCTTAGTGGTAACAGCAAATAAGCATTGGCCTAGAAAATTCACCTCTTCTCAGGCAAAACAAGGCAGGTAATATGAAAATATGTTTGATGTATTTACAAAATCTCTCTAAATTTTCTTTTTAATGGTTGCACTCTGAGGCCACTTGCATGGAATCATTCAGTACTGCATCCCTTGTGTGGGATCCAGAACTCTTTGTATCTTTGACTGCCTCCCAGCACCTGAGGGTCAAGTATCCCACTGAGAGCTTGGAAAGAGAAGCCAAGAAGATTTGGAGCTGGTGCGGGTGACTATCGAGCACAGATGGCCAGTTATCGATGTAATCTGTGTATCTGGGAGGCATGTGCTATAAGAAGGCAGCTGCTAAACCAAATGAATCAAGCCACAGTTTTAAGAAGGAAAAGTGTAGACTGGAAAACGATAAAAGTTTGAATTTATGCAGCTGTGCAGGACCATGATCAATCCTTTGAAAATTATGATTATATGCACTGATGGAGGGTTTGCCCAAAGTGCAATCCTATGGGAGGTCAGAGAGATAATCCATTTCACTGGCAGAGCTGGGAGAGGGCATTTAACAAGGTCAGCTTTAACACTGCTTTCCTGGTATGCTGAATGTGTTATGCTACTATTGATGCTCTGTGTTTTGGAATTAGGTTGGAAGTCCAGGTTTAAAAGAAGGTATTGACCTGTCATTTTCTATAGAAGTGGAGCAGGGATTGCTTTTATTCCATTTATTGATGACTTAGATGTTTGACTTAATCTGTATGACTGGATAAATTCTGGATTTTCTATCTATGCATGGTGTAATTCATAATGTTACTGGAAAATGAGCCAACATTACTTTGTTCTGGCTGTGTGCACAGCACTGAATTCTAATTGTGTTTCTCATTCTAAGCCCCAAAATGAAAACTGCCAAGATCAATTCATTTTGATAAATCAACTGTTTCTGATGGCTATCTACACTGAACTGCAGCTGCTGTGGGTTTTTTTTCCCCCTAACAAAATGATTATGAAGGAAATGTGCTCCAACTATTGCTCACATTGTTTTATTGAACTAATGAATAGCTCTGGGAAGCTCTATGAAGACTTTTGATCAATTATTGTGTGCAAATTATTTAAAAGGAAATACATCATAATTAGGCTAACAAATCTGCTGTGATGCTGCCTCTCCTGATGAATAAATTTTGTGTAGATAGGAGGGTAGACACATAGGGGTACTTCGCATTTTCTGTTTATTGATTTTCATACATTATATGATGGATTAACCAATATTGGCTTACAACTGTTGTTTGTCCAAAGTTTAATGGAGGAAAAAATAATACCTTTTAATCCCTTTTAAAAATCTCCTATAAGTGTGAGACAGATAAGCATATGGTCATCAAGCAATACTACTGAGAACATTCACCTAGATCAAAATGAGGAAATGCATTTCAGCTGTCACTGCCATGTCAGTATAGCACCCCCTTAACTGCATTTATGTTGCCAAGAGGAATCCTCACCAGATCAAAATGATTGGAATGAGGCCCAAGACAGCTGTGGCCTAGATAAAGAAAACCAAATGATTTTCAGTCTCCTGGATACCAAGAAACAGGATATGTCATTGATGGCCCGTTAGTGATCTTGTTCTACACTCAGTACTGCTCATCTGAGTGTGACACCTTCTGTATCGCCATTGGACTACTGTCACTCATTACAGTTTAAAGAGAAAATTATTCCATTTTCTTTAAAGCCTTCTACTGCAGAGTTTGGGACTGAGACACCAAATGATACAGTCAGAGAAGACTTCAGGAGTCTATACAAAGCATCATTAATTCAATCAATGACAATGCCCTTTGTTCTAATAATTTAATTGTTCAAAAACTAAAGAGAAATTGGCATAGAAACACATATTAGACTAGAGACTACCAAATAATATATAGAGTATGATTCTGGATTTCTTAGAATTTGACATTATAGATTATATAAGGGGGAGAAATGACTACATGAAGAGAAAGGTTTTAGCTAAGTCTCTCACAAGAGGTTTTGGGCATTGATAAGAAATTAGCTCTTTTAGCTACCTATGTTTAAAAACACTGTTAGTGTTATTATCTATAAGCTGAAACTTCATGAGTTACAAACTATGTGATACCAGGCACAGTGGCTCACACCTGTAATCCCAGAACTTTGGGAGGCTGACGCAGGTGGATCACTTGAGGCCAGGAGTTCCAGACCAGCCTGGCCAACATGGTAAACACCATCTCACTGAAATATACATATAATTTACATATATATATTTTTTTTATTATATATATATTAGATATATAAAGTATTTGTGTGTGTAGCTCTCTCTCTCCATATATATATATACACAAAAATTAGCCAGACTTGGGTATCCATGCCTGTAATCCCAGCTATTCAGGAGGCTAAGGCACAAGAATTACTTGAACCCGGGAGGTGGAGGTTGCAGTGAGCCAAGATCACATCACTGTATTCCAGCTTGGGCAACAGAGTGAAACTCTATCTCCAAAAAAAAAAAAAAAACTATGTGGTTATGATCAAAGTCATTTGGACTCTATGTCCAAACAAATAAAAGGGAGTCTCTGAGACTTGGAGGTAGTATATGTTTCTTAGGAAAAATCTGTATAACATCATCTCCTGTCCCATTAAAAAAAAAAGGGGGGGGGGGTGCTGGGCACAGTGGCTCACACCTGTAATCCTAACATTTTGGGAGGCCAAGGTGGAAGGATTGCTTGAAGCCAGGAGTTCAAGAGCAACATAGTGAGACTCCATCTCTATAAATATATATATGTATTTTTTTTAATTAGCCAGATGTGGTGGTGCACACCTGTAATGCACATCTGTAATCCCAGCCACTTGGGAGGCTGAGGTGGGAGGGTCACTTGAGCCCTGGAGATGGATGCTACAGTGAGTTATGATCACACCACTGCACTCCAGCCTGGGTGACAGAGGGAGATTCTGTCTTGAAAAAAAAAAAAAAAAAAAAAAAGCCAAAAAGAGTTCCTTTAAGTGGATTCCATTTTTCCTGACCAGTGAGTGATCCTGTTCTTTTCAAAGGGGTTTACCCTAAGGAATTCTCGAGCCTCCTAGAGTTTCTTATTTCTCTGTTCTTATCCTCTGTAACAAAGCTTCTCTCTCCCTAAAATAAAGATAATAGCATCATATATGCAATATTTTTTTAATGTGGTGTCTTTAGAAGACCAATATTTTAAGAGTCAAACCACTAGTGACCCTGCAGTGTGCCTAACGTTTCTTTTGTCATAGAGCACATGAAGTTTATGTTTGCACAGACAAGTTGGCTTGAGGTCAGGGCCTCAGGCTTTCCCACACTGAGGTCTGGGAGCATAAATACCTCAGACACACTGTAAGCCATTCACATGGGAAGGGTTGCTGTCCAGTAGAGGTTGCTAGCTTTTTTGGTCATGCTATCTGGCTATGTCTATTAAGCCCTTCTCAGAATATTTTTAAATGCATGAAAAAAATTTATAGGATTGGAAAGGAAACTGATTATATTAAAATATAGTTAGAAAATACTTTAAAACAAATATATGGTGTAACAATATATGTACTTCTTCACTGAAGTATCACATAAGGTCAGCGGCAACTTCAAGATAGTTGTCCACTTAGGGAAAGGTATTAAGTAATTTTCAATGTATTTGCAACCATTACATTGTAATATGAAAATATTTTTTGTTTCTATTAGAGACAAAGTCATGGACGTTGCTAATACTACAGAAGTTTGTAGCCTATATTTACAGTTGAGAGAGATGCCAAATTTTGAGAGAAAGTAAGGATGCGATTTTTTCAAATTCCAACTCATGGACCCCTAAGATTTTTCGCATGGATCTCAGGTTTTCCTGCAATCCATGGAAAGCGCTGCTTTAGAAGAGGAAATCTACAGGAAAATGTCTCAATCGCATTCTGTTCTTCCCTGTCGCCCAACTTTTCCTGAATCACTCATAATCCCATTACCTATATTCTTCTTTCCTTCAGTTTTCTCTATTTCTTATCTTGAATTAGTCGTTTTTCATTATTATCTTCCAAATTCCTCCCATTCTTTTCCTTCACTTCATCTGCTCTCCTCTCTATAATTCATTTCTCAATACACTTAACACATAAGCAAGTCCATCAGGGCAAGCCCTTGAATCAGTCTGTCCACAGCACACAGTAGAGGTTTGAGCAAAGAGGGAAACACACCAAGAAATGCAGCCAAGGTGTGGCGGGGATTCACCTTGCTCCAGCCCAGGCCTCTTATCATAAGTTAAAAAAAAAAAAGAAAGCAGTTTTTACAGCTCGGGATGAAAGTAGACAATTGTCTGTTAACCTTAGTCAATATATAGTCAGTAAAATTACCTAATCATCAAAGTAGAATATTTGCAGTCATAATTTTTATCACATAACTATCAAGTTCTTCCTATAAAAGTTCTATTAATTAATCTCACGTCTTAGAAGTTATTATCATTAACTAATCCCTAAAAATATTTATAGACAGTCAAGAAGATTATAAGAAAATGCAAGCATTTAAAACTATTCTCCACATACCTCAAATGCACAACCATACACTGGTACTGAAAAATGTAGTAATACCACACTAAATTACCACCCTCCTGGTCAAATATTATAGATAAAACTTGTATGATTATGCTTTTAGAGGCTATGAATTCTCTGCTTGTTTTTCTGGGCTGCTGCTGAGTAATCCAGAAGACCATTAAATTCCCCAGTAAGGGCCGAGCACTGTGGCTCACACCTGTAATCCCAGGACTTTGGGAGGCCAAGGCAGGTGGATTGCCTGAGGTCAGGAGTTCGAGACCAGTCTGACCAGTGTGGAGAAACCCTGTCTCTACTAAAAATACAAAAAAATTAGCCAGGTGTGCGGCATGTGCCTGTAATCCCAGCTACTCAGAGGGCCGAGGCAGGAAAATTGTTTGAACCAGGGAGGTGGAGGTTGTAGTGAGCTGAGATGGTGCCACTGCACCCCAGCCTAGGTGACAGAGCAAGCCTCCATCTCAAAACTACATACATACATACATACGTACATAAATTTCCCAGTAAGTAGATGAAGAAAAATACTGAATAAATATGGAAACAATAGACAACAAGAGAGTCATAAATGAAATTTATTTTTAAATTGTGCTGGATAGACTAGGCTTACCAATGAGGAAAGGGAATTCATTAAATGTTGTCTCTCATTTCAGTAAAGCACATGTAACAACACCTAATATAATTGTGTGTACCACCATGTGAACTAATTTTGCCAGAAAAAACTCAGCTACCTGGGTAGTAAACTGTCTCAAAAAATAATACTTTATAAAAATGCCAATTAGGGAAAAGCACTTAATATTATGCTGTCTAGCCAAAGAAAATGAGATCCACTCCAATTATTTCAATACTCTGACATGAAGCATTTTGGGTTACTTTGATAGTCATAACTTATCACGAAGAAGGGACCATCAGGAAGTGGACAGAAGCATCTACATGGAAGCCAGGCCTCAGTCCACAGGCTTTTCCAGGTGACTCACCTGTTTCCAAGCTACCTAGCTCTCCCCGCTGATTGTTTCAAGTGCAAATAAACATGCTGTATGATGCAAATCTTGGCTTCCCTAACCAAATGTGTGACCATAAGCAATTACTATATTTTTCTCTAACCCTCAATTTCTTCAAATGTAGTATAGGGGTAATTCATAGAGCAATCAGGAAAATCAAGTTAGACAACACATGTTGTTAGTACCAAGCCTGACACAGTAAGTTCTCCGTCAATAATATGGTGTGGCCTTTAGCTGATCCAAGCAACTGGCCAGATAATACTTTGAACTCTAAGAAGAAAATATGTTGAATTTGATATGATGTGTAATACCTTTTACCTGTTTAGAAATCTATTTTATTCTTCTATTTGGTGCAATACATACCAATGCGGAGCTAATGCTGTAGTAGTTTTCATACACCATAGTGGAACACTGTGGTGGAACACCATTATTTGAATGTTAAGTGTAAACAGCTCATATTAAGACCATGACATCTGCCTTGACACAGCATAAAGAAAAATCACATCCACCTGGAGAACATGAAGACAGCTATAACATTGTTTCTATTAGGAGGAATAAATTAAAATTTTGTGATTTCTTTACATTAAAATCTCAAGTACGTTGACTTAGCCTGGGGATTTCCAAAATAAATTTTTAAGAAGTAATAGGGATCTTTAAAAGAAAATGATTAAAAATCCATCTATTTTATTTGGCTCATTCAAATATAATATCTATAAAAGCTTTGTGTTGTGGTTATAATCCCTCACTGTTACTCTCTCTCCTTGGTCTTTTCATTTATTCATTTCCCATTAATCGTAAAACTGAAATAAAAAGAGAATGAAATTTTTAAAGTCACTTTCCATTCTAAAGCTTTGTTAATTTCTTCTAAGTGCACTTTAGTGGTATTTAATTTGTATCTAGAGGTAGTGCATTTTTACTGCACTATTTGCTTATTCCTCCAGACAGAAACAATTCACTGGGCTAGCCAAATCTTCCACCTGGCCACCATCAGCATATGCACAGCACCAGGAGGAAACAGGCAGCTGAGTGTTCCTTTGGGCCTGTTTCCTTCGGTATTCAAATTCTCCACTTTCTCCTGTGGGCCAGCAGTAGTGTGGGCATATTTATGGAACTCAGATCATCTCTGATCCTAACTCTGGCAGACAATGAACATAGCTGTGTTTCCATTCTGATATTTTAGTGCTAAACAAAGCTCTATCCATTTAAAAGCTATTGGACAGACAAATAAGGAATCTCTAACGTGCACTTCTGAATTTAACATTGGTTGTTACTGAAACTCACTGTTTTGTTAATGTCATATAAGAAAAGTCTAGAAAGAAACAAGAGTGATCTTGCTGTGGCTCAACCAGGATTGTGGATGTACACACTTTGGAAAATGTATAGACGTTGGACTAAGATGATATTATCCTTTTTAGGGTCACTGGACAACTACATACCCCTAAGAGTTAGAATTTGATATGTTAAGTGTAACTTGGTAATACATATGTTAAAAATGGCTTTTATCTTGGATGATAGCATCACTATTTTCTAGGCATAGCACTTTTTCTAATGTATAAGAAGTTTCACTCCATGAATGTGGATGTCACCTGATGATTGAACATTTTGATGTAGAAAAGTTTGAACTGGGAATCTGTTAGCCAAGAGAGCAGATATTTTTAACTAAGGATCTATCATGCCACATTGAAGTGAAACAAACACTAAGCACATTGTACAAGATCAGTAGTGGCACTAAATGTGCATGAATGACTAGGACAAAACACAGTATTTTTATTACAGATGAAGTACTTGTAATTAGCTTTATATTTTTTGAACAACATTTGTATACATTTCTTTATGTTAAATTTCAACAAAACATGTAAGATCCAGAAGACTTCATCTTGGAGGTCTTGGGATTTTCACCTTACAGAATGATTCTTCTTGTCCTTAATCATGTTTTTCTTGATCTTATAAGCTGCTAAATACCAAGTCCACAGATGAGTCAGAAAAGAAAAAATGCCAACCAAAAAAGAGCTGAAGAAAAGCCCTAATGATCTTTAAATCCAGTAACCAAAAGTTGCCAACTTCTTCTAAAACAAGTTAACTTGTTTTTAATTAGTTGGGAAAACCATCTGCTAAATAGCTTCTTTCTTTGCTGTGCACAACTTGAACTGCTGTTCACAGCCATAATCTATGTGCCTTGCTTAGTGCCTGACACATGAAAGATACCACATAAATATATTTAGAATTAATAATAGTCTAGTCTAGTGAAAAAATTGAATGAATGAATGAAGACTGTTTTCTAAGTCTTCATCCTTATCACTACTAATTTAACAGAAATGTCTTGAGAAGTGTTGATTTTCACATTCTTCATCACATTTTTCCTATTGTACTGTTAAAAGTTGCAAATGAAGAACTCCATTCCAGATTTCTCCCGTGTAGGAAACCAGGAAGCAGAGCCAATCAAAGCAAGGGAAATTTTTCAATCTTTTAGCATCTCTGGTAAATTAGTAAAGTATCCTCCTGCACGTTGCTGTAGGTTTGAAAGGGTTTTAAAACAAATTACTTTTTTTCTCTTGGCCTCTCAGGAGCAACCTTAATCCTAGTTTTCAAATGTTGAAATGCCCTTAAAGCATAAATGGACAAAAAGGGAGGGGTTGAAATGATATATTCAAGGAACCAGTTTTAAAGAATTAGATTGCTAGCTCTCCTCACAGCAGATAGTCTGGAAATGACAATTGCTAGGCTTTTTGGTGGTATTAGCAGAGTAGTAAATATAATGTATATGTCATTTTTATTCCAGATGGAAACAGTAGAGGTAGTTACTAGTGAATGACAGTAAATTGTACCAGATGCCAAGTAAATTTTAACAACTTTATAGATGCTTTTCTCATAGTCACATATTCATTAGTATTTCAATGTTTAGGTATATAACTTAAGGTTTCAATATCACAAAAAGAAAATTACAAAAGCGTCTATAGAACAACATTCCACTCTTCAGACAAAAATCCAAATCAAGAAATTATTCTGTATCAACCCATGAGAAATGAAAACATATATCCTACAAATATCTATAAATGAATGCTCATAGCAGCAGTATTCATAATAACCAAAATGTAAAAATTATTCAAATGCACATGAACTGGTAAATGGATAAACAAAATGTGGTTCTTCCAGACAGTGGATTATTAAACAATAAAAAGGAATGAACTACTGATAAACACTACAACATGGAAGAACCTCAAAAACATCGTGCTGAATGAAATAAGCTACATGCAAAAGATCACACATTATATTATTCCATGTATTTGAAATGTCCAGAAAATAAAAATCTATAAAAATGAAAAGCAGGTCTGGAGCTGGGAATGGGAGCAGGAATATCTGTGAAAAAGCATGAGGAATATTTTCAGGGTGAAAGAAAGGGTCTAAAATTGGTGATAGTTATACAACTTTTAAACGTACTGAAAAATTATTAAACTGTATACTTAAAATGGGTAAGTTTTATGATATGTAAACAATAAGGCTGTTAATAAGAGTGAGACCAAACCCTTTTGTTACAGATGAAAAGCTAGATTAAAATGCTTACCTATGCAAAAAAAAAAAAATCACTTGTGAAGTATAAAATATTTTTACTAATATTTAAAGCAATTGTCAATGAGAAGTGTTTTTTTCTATATCAATAGGATAGAAATATGAGAACAGACATTCTCTAAATTGCCCTACCTTTTAATATATTCTCTCAACAATGCCACGGAGCAGATATTTACTGGGTGTCAAGCATCATGTTAAGTTCTTAAAAAGTGAAAAGACTGAGACAACTCTAAATTAATCAAGGCCTCCCTTTTATTTATGTATTTATTTATTTTTAGCTTTCCAGCCATAGACCTTCTTTACCCTCACTGATCTAGAAACTGTCTCAAAAGGCATAGACAAGCACACTTGTAGATTTACGGCTCCAACATCAACTGAGCAATCTATGTGATGCCCTAACCCCTTCCCCAGGCTTCACTTTCCTCAAACTCCCTTCCAGCCATATCCCTCCATTGTCTGCAAATAACCTTGCCTTTCACTTCAAAGAAAAAATTGAGGCCACCCTGCAGAAAATGCCTCAGGGCCTATTTCCATCCGCCCACTGACAATCCCTCTTGCCTCCCAATCCTTCAGCCCCTCCTATTCCCTCAGGGGTCAATATTCAACTCTCTGCAACATCTTTAACTTCTTCTTAATTGGTGCTTTTCCCTTAAGTTAATCTTAGTAACTTAAGTTAATGTTTGTAACTTAAGGGAAAAGTACCAATTAAGAAGGAAGTGGGTGAAGGGAGGGATAGCAGTAGGAGAAATACCTAATGTAGATGACGTGTTGATGGGTGCAGCAAACCACCATGGCACAAGTATACCTGTGTAACAAACCTGCACATTCTGCACATGTACCCCAGAACTTAAAGTATAATAAAAATAAAATAAAAGTAATCTTAAACTTACAACTCCTCTAGCAACTTTTCTCTTTCCCTCTATCCCTTCATTTCCTTGAAAAGATCTGTCTAAAATTCCTGCTTCCTCTTCTTGAGCCCTAAGTTCAACAATGGCATGCTACTTGCTATATCACTGTTTCCTGATCAGTCTTTAGTTTACTTGTGTCTCAGTGGTATGCTTTTGGGTCTTGGAGTTGACCCTGAAAAGGACTGAGACTTTGGGGAATACCAGAACAGAGTGAATATATTTTATACCTTCACCTCTCCAAAGACCCAGATTACCATTTCCAACTGCTTATTGTACATTTCCACTTGGATAACACATTGACTATCCAAATTCATATACTGTATTTCATCAGATAAATTTTCATCAATTATAACTTATTTTATATACCATTAAGAAAAAAATGCCACCAATTTGGTGATGCTATGCTATTCACTGTGAGAATCATAATAAATTGAGAGATGTTAACATCGGAGGGGGTGGGCGGAACAGGGAGCAATGAAGTGAAGGATTCAAGGAAGTGAAGAATTTAATCAGCAAGGAAGTGGAGGATTCATCTTCCGAAAGGAAGATGTTTCAAGCAGCTGGCAGAGCATGAACAAAGTCACAGCTGCTTAAAAATTCCTGGTCTGTTTGGAAAACTATGGCATCTGGAAATACCAAAGCCAACTTGAGATAGTCTGTTATCAAAAATATCTGAGCGATTAAGCAAAATTTAAACCATAGGGAAAGAAATAATAACCCCCATAGGTTCTTAGTTGGAACAGACTCGTTACAACAGACAAACAAGAGAAAAACAAACAAGTTTGTTAACATGCATATTTCATATATGCATGGGTGACACCCAGGGAATGGCTAGTTCTCAAAGACATAGCTTTGAATTCTAGCTTGTATAACATCTTCAACAAAGAACAGTAAATTTTTAGGGAAGTAAAAAGACAAAGGAAAAGGACTTAAAGTCTCTAGGGACAGCAACTTAGAGAAGACTAATAGAAAAAGGTTAGTTAGTAAA
Source organism: Cacajao melanocephalus (assembly GCA_963573385.1). Taxonomy (NCBI): domain Eukaryota; kingdom Metazoa; phylum Chordata; class Mammalia; order Primates; family Pitheciidae; genus Cacajao; species Cacajao melanocephalus. The sequence continues at coordinate 21,692 of CAUYLG010057073.1, forward strand.
GCTTGTTAATGTAGATTTCTCTGGCATCACCCCTAAGCCTATAAATTGTGTGTATTAGAAGGAAACTAACATCTTTTGTCTTTGTAAATCTATGTCCTGCTTTTAAGCAAATAGAGAGAGGACAGAGAGCTTTCCTGTATCTCCTTCTTCTTAATTGCCTTCAGCTCAACAATCCTTTACATTTTGGGTGGTATATTCTGGTCTTTCACAGTCCTGCCACTGAAACTTTATTTTTACAAAACTTCACAAAATAAAAGTAGGGTTGGTAGCTTTGGAAAGATTCGGATTAGAAGTTCCAAGATCAAAGACTGGCAAAAGAGAGGAAAAACATAAACTGAAACAAGCAGAAAAAAAAATACACTGTTGTACATTGTCCATACCTTACTGAATCAGTCACTTAGTCCTGAGAATAAGTCAGTTCAGTTAAACTTGTGTCTCATTTCAGGAGGTAGTATTACAAGTGGTCTCCCACCAAAGTTAGGCCTATATGATGCAAGCATACAGTTATTTAATAAGAGGTATTTATATAGAAACAGGAGAAAAACAAAGATTAATCATTAGAGCAAATTTTAAACCAATTACTGAATTCAGAGGGTGGCTAGTCAGGACGATACCTAAAAGTTGGGCTCAAAGCATCTTTTGCAGTTTTAATGACTCCAGTGATGGCTGAGTGGCCCACAGGCAAGAGGCATGAAGGAGGTCCACATGTGAGCTATTGTGGTTATTTCTCTTAAGTTTATATTAAGTTGTCCAGTATCAACTTGCAGGGTTTTGAGAAAAGGACAGATTTTGTTCTTAGTGATGCCAAGTCAGAAAGGAGAGAGAATATTGGAAATGTTAATTTGGAGACCCACAGCCAAATATTGGAGGAAACTAGAAAAATCTGGAATCCAATTCAGTTTACAGGTAATAATAAAACCTCAAAAACAATGAATAGGGCTAGAATCTAATAATAGGTACACTGTACTTTTATTCTGAAACATGTTTTCTCTCTGTAGTCACCCCCATTTTTACCCCGTTTTTCCCAAACAGTAAGGCTAATTTATTTTCAAAATAAGTTTAGTGTTATTAAAGTTCAACTGATTATTTACATAAGTGCAGCAAAAATAGTGACTGATCACATAGGCTCTTTTTAAGTCTGCTTTGCTGGAACTTTTGATAAGAAATTTCAGATTGAACTTTTAAAAGGTTTTGACTCAAGGCCAAGGACTTGCTAGAAGACTAAGACCACAATACCTACAAATTTGAGTAAATTGTTCTCTTCTCAAGGTTCCTGAAATATTTTGAGGTTCCTGATTCTGCCAGGAAGTGACATTCCATCCTCACCTATAAAGCTTGCAACACTTTTAATTAGGTACTAAGCCAGTTTTTTTGAGGAAGGCTTTATTGGTTCCATGAAGTCAACCTTTGTTTCTTAAAACTGTCTGGTCATATCTGATTCTATACACATTTTCAAACATGACATTTATATGTTTGGCAATATAACAAATGTTTCCAATTGCATTCTGTTATAAAGAGAATAAATTCTTATTGAACTTATAAAAATAGCTATTGCCATAAAACAAAAATACTTGTAATGGCTTCCGAATTCTCAAGAGAACAGGTAAGGAGAAAAAATAAGTGTTTATAAAATTTTGTTTACAAAAGTATACTTTACCAAATTAATGTAAGCTATAGATAGTTTAAGAGAACAAAAAAGGTTTTCTTAATCTGAAAAACAAAATATTAAAAAACCAGTAAAGTTTCAAACAAAGAGGCCATAAAAAATTTACTCTCATTAGTTCATTCAGTCCCATGAAATTAATTCTTGTTCTGTTTGATATTCATTAGCAATTTTGTGAACCCATCAGTTTCTTTATTAAATTTCTGGAAATTCTTGCCCAGTTTAAAGGTATGATCTTACAGTTAGCAGAAATATGTACTCATCAGAGTCCTTTCCATGAATTGCCTTGAAGATGAAACACTTAAGGATTATAGTTGCTTGCAGAAACTTCCAGGAAAGTACCAGAGTAAAACAATTAATTATCTGTGAGTGACAATATTTTCAATGGCCATGGTTAAAGTCCTGATGAGAGTTTGTTATAATAATGATGCAGCTGACAAGAAAATTTATTTGTTCTGTGATAGTATTTTAAGATAACTAGGAATATATCTGATAATGTTATACAAACACTATCAAATTTCTAGGAATTTTATACAATTTCTAGAACACATATTAATAACATATCCATATAATTCAAAGAAGGTTAAACATCATTTATCTCTTTTTGTTTTTTTTTCCAGAGAGGCAAATAGCCTGTCACCCAGGCGGGTGTATAGTGGCTCAGTCATAGCTCACTGCAGCCTCAAACTCCTGAGGGAATCCTCTCACTTCAGCCTCCCAAGTAGATAGGACTACAGGCGATGCAACCACACCTGGCTAATTTTCGTGAATCATTTTTTGTAGAGATGGGGGTCTCACTATGTTTCTCAGGCTGGCCTTGAACTTCTGGCCTAAAGCGATACTCCTGCCTTGGCCTTTCCCAGTTCTGGAATTATAGGTGTAAGCCACTTCGCCCAGCCTATTTCTTATTTGACAATGCTTCCCATGCAAATTTAACATATCAAATAAGCCTAATTAATTTAATATGTCTCTTGGTATAAAGAGAGAGAATAAATTTTTTGAGGTAATCAAGGGGTTCATCTGAAAATTCCTGAAGTTAATTCCAGGATAAAAATAAACTTAATTTAGAGTTTGATTTGGGGCATTGTTAAAAATGCCAAAATGTTTAAATCACTTGAGTACATAGGATCACAGATCACTGTGAAATAATAGTCATTCATTTAACCAAAATGAGAATTAAAAGACTTCAAAGACAAATACAGAAAGTTAAATAGTTGCAGAAAAAAAAAAAAAAACAACTTTGCTCTTTTAATACAAAGTACTCAGTTGTCTTAAGTAATCAAAAACCTAATAATAGAAAACATAAAGCACAGAAAATTATTTTGATAAGACATAAAATCTTTGTTTTCTAGTCAGAGCCTTCTAAAGGTAAAAACCTTTCAGTATCTCTTATCAAGAGCACATATAATGTTCCAAAACTTTGCTTTTTTTTTTTTTTAACAGAGAGAAAAACAGCTTCTAGTTTTATACTAATGAGTTTTTGATATTAAGACTCATTTTTAAAACCCATATAATTTTATTCAACTTCAGCCAGCCTCAGCACACAGGATAGTCTCTTCCTCTTTGACCCGTCTTCTCATCCCCCACATAACTTTCTATATTCTTTCAGTTTTGTCCTTCATTTTCCTTTTTCATTCTAAAACAACCATTTCTTCCACTTTAGTACAGAATTACTCTCTTCTTCCTGTAACAAAACAGATCCTCATACCTTATAACTTTCCTTACCAAAAGCACATTTTATTTTCTTTGTATACTTTGCACTCTGAATTGTTTCCCTTATTATTTCTAGTAGTTTTAATTGTGTATGTTAATCCAAATTTTTAACTCTAAGCAACTTTAATGTCTAGAAACATGGGCTTCTTCATAGTACAGTTTTTCAACATGACATAAGACATGTTTAATAACAGACTCAAATATCTTCAGCTTCTCTGTACCATATAAAAACAAAATGCCAAAGTGTACAAACTTCAATGTATGCTTAGTAATTAGTATGTCAGTATTTTCTCTTATTTGGAAATGATCTAGATATTGTATAAGTATCCATTTTTTTAACTTAGCAAAACTTAAGAGTGTAAGTTACCAAAGAGATTTAAAAAAACTGTGTTTAAGTAGATATACTGTAAAATGTAATTACTGTTTGAAGGCATATTCATAACTGTTATCCCACTTACACCTATTTAATTCACTTATTCTTCACAGTTGTGCTTGGATTACCCATGAAATTTTCAGGGCCATCAAACAAAGCTAAGCATTATTTCAAGTTATTTCCCATTGACTATTTAATTCACTTATTCTTACCCCACTTACACCTATTAATTCACTTGTTCTTCACAACTGTGCTTGGATGACCCATGAAATTTTCAAAGACATCAGACGAAGCTAAGCATCATTTCAAGTTATTTCCCCATTAACTATTTTCACTGCACATGCATGGTAGAGAGACATCACAAAAGAAACAACTTAAAAGTTAAATACATGGGATTTTTTGTTTGTTTGCTATTATTAAACTAACAATATTAAAGTAGTCTTATCTACCAAAGATTTATCCGAGTCATGTGAACTTGAAAAGCATTTGGGTTAGTTCCTATACTTCTGGCAGTTTTAGAAATATTTAATTTATATAAACCCTAATTTTTCTTTAAGCCAATTAAGTAGAGCTCTTTTACAAACTAATTTTGGCAATGTCATCCAGAGTTAGAAAAATATCACATATACTAACATACATACAAAGACATATATAAACATATAGACAGTAGCAGATCTTATAGCTTTCATTCTAAAACTTTAGCCACGTTCCAGGCACTTACTATAATACAAAACTCACTAATTTATAAAAGAATAAGCTGAATCCAAATTGTTTCTGACAAATGAGACAAGCCAGGGTTACCTGCAGCTGGCCAAAGCTTTCTACCACTACTTTTGAAAAAGACTTAGATTTTTCCAAATAGCTTTTTTTCCCTCTGATGAGTGGCCTCCCTGAAGTTTGCATTTCAAAAGGGGCGGTTCTCAGGTAAGACAGGGTAGAACATTTATGTCTGAAAGGTTCATAGAAAGAATGTAAGATTTTCTCTAAGAAGGAGCCTTGGGGCACATTTTTCTATCATCTGAGCTCAATCCTGTGGAGGCTGTCTACTAAATTTTAAGTGCCAGTATATTTCCAATTAACCTTTGCAGTCTCGGATAGTTGCTTTGGGGGATCCTGAGATCCGTGAGAGCAGGATTCCAAAGCTCAAGTAACCGAGGGGTTAGAGTAGGAGGGAAAAAGTCCATCAAGGGAGGACAGAGGGATGGAAGAGGCAGAGGCTAAAAGGATACATATCAACAGTGTAAGGGAACTGAATGGAAGATTTAAGGCAACAAAAGAAAAAGGGAGACACAGAAGCAATGAATGGAAAGAAGCCAACTTGGGGAGATCTTAGGTTCCTAAAGAAGCCAATGAAGTTCCATTATTACCCTTAACAAAACTTATGCCCACGAGAAAGGAATCTGAAAGTGGGGACAGAACCTATAGTTAGCAAGGGTTTGAAAAGAGGTGCTTCCCATGGAGGAATTCCTATGGGAGAAGCAGGATCCAATGGAGAGAAGAGAATCCCCTTTAAAAAGTTACCCCTATCAGGCAATGAATATCAGAAACAAAACTTTTGTAACCCAAGGTATTATCTACCAAGCAACTTAGGATCAAAACCAGTAAATCTTTTATGGCTTCACCACAGATGCACTAACCATCTCCAGAGGTGCAAAGATATCGCCTCCACGATTTAAAAGTTCACTTTCAGACATGGCCTAGAAAATCAAAGATCTTTGTTGCCACAGGCGGTTAAGGATAGTGTTCATGTAAAAATGTGTCCCAGGGAATGTGGGATGCCTCCAATCACAGCCCTGCTAACTTGAAATACCATGCATGCATTTTACTGGGATGGAATTTTCCCAGCACTAACCAAAAGCAATGAAGGTTGAGATGATGAAAGCCGCTGGTGGACTCAGACCTCTTATGAAGACAAACTCCCCTGAGAACTGGCACAAAGAGCATTTTGTCTCTCAGGTTCCCAACCTGACTGGCTTCCAGACACAAGTTGATACTTGCAACCCCACCCCAATGCCGGCAAGGACCAGAGAGAATATTTTTACTAGTCATAAAGCCAAGCTCTCAGGACATAAACAAGACAAACAGGAAAATAATGGTTGTCCACCGAATGAAAAAGATCAATAACAAGTGGGCAACCCAAGATAGAGAGTCAGATTTCAAACTGAATCATACAAATGTTTTTCTCCAGCTAAAATGAATTGGGAAAGGAAGGGACAAGGAGAAATTTTTACTTTGCTCTCTCAAATGGGCATTACAGATAGAGATCAGGAAGAGTTGACTTTGGCATACATTTTTACCCTTTTGCTTGCTTCTGCCACTTCCCCAGGATCCCATCTGTGGGTTCCAGAGCAAATGAGTATCCCAGAAAAATCCCATCCTGTCATCACCAGAAATTCAGAGAAAGGAATAATAACTTCCCTAGGTTCTTAGTTGGAACAGAACCATTACAAAAGACAGATTAACAAGAGGAAAACAAACAAAAGTTTGTTAACATGTATATTTTATATACACAGGGAGACACCTAGGGAATGGGTAGTTCTCAAAGATGTAGCTTTAAATTCCACTTTATATTGCACATTTAACATGAAAAAGTAAATTTTAAGAGAAATGACATGACAAAGGAAAAGGACTGAGAGTCTCTAGGGACAGCAACTTGGGGAAGACAAATAACCAACAAAAAAAAATGGTTAAGTAAAGCTTGTTAACTGTAGATTCCTCCAGCAGCACCCCCAGAACAGTAAGTGTTTAAAGCTACTATCAGTGGTTGTTCCTGGTAGAGCAGGGGCAGGATACCTTTTGTCTTTGTAAATCTTTGTCCTGCTTATAGGTAAGTAGAGAAAGGGTAAAGAGTTTTCCTGTACGTACTTCTTCTTAATTGCCTTCAGCTCAACAATTATTTATATTTTGGGGTGGCATATTCTGGTCCCCCACACAATAATCATCCACAATTCCTTACCTCTGAAATCTATTTCAGCCCCCATATTCAAACTCTCAGAGAAGTTCTGTCTCATTTTAAATAAAAATGCATCATTCACTTCAGTCTTGAAACTACCCTCTTTTAAATCACCCAGTGGGGATTTACATATTTTAAAAATTGTATAACTTAGAAATCAGCAAATGATATTTGTTCTCAAGAATGAGAAAGAAACAAGTTTCCTTAAGATGTGTGTTAAACGTGAAAGAAAAGAAAACATAAATAAGGAAGAAGGTTTAGTGCTTGCCCAGATTTTTCCTAATTTTTTCAAGGGGTCCAAAATCCAGAATGTGTTAGGTCTATGGGAAAATGTCAAGTATACCAAGAAAACATTTAATTAGATCATAGACAATAACCAGCAAGAAACAGTTTTCCTCTTCTTCACTTCCCTTTGAGGATATAACTAAAACAGAAAGAAAACAGAAATAAGTTTATAGCACCTAGTTGCCCCTGCCCAGCATGTCTTCATCTGGAAAGTACAGAGAGAACGGAGCTAAAGAGAGGTAAGAAATAGAAAGCATCCAGTCATCCAGTCCCAATAACTATGGTCACAGCTTCTAGGCCCAGCTGGACTGTGCAGGGAACTGTTTTCCTGGGAGACTGGCAGCACTTGCAGAAGTCAGAAGGAACAAATGCCAAGGAACTTTAAAGAAATCAAGTTACCTCCATTCAAGAAAAGTTCCTACTCAGTAATTGCTGCCCTCTTAATAGGCCAACTGCTGTTGCCTTCCAGCTTGCCACATCTCAACCTCAACTCCTCAGATCATGCTTCAGGGCTTTTTTTGCCTTGGCTACCATTGTTCCACTTCATCTCACAAATCCATCGCTGCCTCCAAGGCCACCAACCTCTGCTCTGCACAGTTCCAGGGAAGAATCTATTGCAGCAAGCACTGTGTTCATGCTGGCATTTAAGTGCCTCATTGTCTCTGGTATTTTCCTGTTATTTAATGCCTTAATAGGTTCTTATAGATGCTATTGGAGCCATTGAAAAGCCATGGACAATGTCTAAGCTAAACATTCTACACATATACCTTTTTTCCTGATTTGTGTCTCCATCTGTGTCCACAATCATAATGAAGTTCATGTAAGCCATAGCTTGATTTGAAAGCAGATAATCATGTCAGTAAACCAGTGGACCAGTGGTTCTCAATGGGGATAATAGGATTTAGCCCTAAGGGAACATTTGGCCATGTCTGAAGGCATTATTGGTTATCACGATGATATGGTTTAGCTGTGTCCCCTCTGAGAAGATGGCCACCATCCTCCAGTTAAATTGGGCTTTAACTGTAGGTCCAATTAAACATCTTTTTGTTCCCAGTTTCAGGTATGCCTTTATCAGCAGCATGAAAACGAACTACTATAGTAAATTGCTACCGGTAGAGTGGAGTGTTGCCGAAAAGATAACCCAAAAATGTGGAAGCAGCTTTGGAACTGGCTAAGAGGCAGAGGTTAGAACAGTTTGGAGGGCTCAGAAGAAGACCGGAAAATGTGGGAAAGTTTGGAACCTCCTAGAGACTTGTTGAATGGCTTTGACAAAAATGCTGATAGTGATATGAACAATAAGGTCCAGGCTTAGGTGGTCTCAGATGGAGATGAGGAACTTGTTGAGAACTGGAGCAAAAGTGGCTCTTGTTTTATTTTAGCAAAGATACTAGCAGCATTTTGCTCTTGTCCTAGAGATTTGTGGAACTTTGAACTTCAGAGAGATGATTTAGGGTATGTGGTAGAAGAAATTTCTAAGCAGCAAAGCATTCAAAAGGTGGCTTGGATGCTGTTAAAAGCATTTCATTTTAAAAGGGAAACAGCATCAAATTTCAGAAAATTTGCAAGCTGATGATGCAATAGAAAAGAAAACCCCATTTTTTGAGGAGAAATTCAAGCCAGCTGCAGAAATTTGCATATGTAACAAGTCTAACGTTAATCCCCAAGACCATGGGTGAAATGTCTCCAGGCATGTCAGAGACCGTCACCGCAGCCCCTCCCATCACAGGCCCAGAAGCCCAGGAGGAAAAAGTGGTTTTGTGGGCTGGCCCCAGGGTCCGCAAGCTGTGCGCAGCCTAGGAACTTGGTGCCCTGTGTCCCAGCTGCTTCAGCCATGGCTGAAGGGGGCCAACATAGGGCTTGGGCTGTGGCTTCAGAGGGTAGAAGCCTCAAGCCTAGAAGCTTCTATGTGATGTTAATCCTGTGGGTACACAGAAGTCAAGAATTGAAGTTTGAGAACCTCTGCCTAGATTTCAGAAGATGTGTGGAAATGCCTGAATGCCCAGGAAAAAGTTTGCTGCAGGGGTGGGGCCCTCATGGAGAAGCTCTGCTAGGGCAGTGCCATAAGGAAATGTGCGGTAGTAGTCACCACACAGAGTTCCTACTAGGTCATTGCCTAGGAGAGTTATGAGAAGAGGGCCACGGTCTTCCACATCCCAGAATGGTAGATCCACTGACAGCCTGCAATGTGAGCCTGGAAAAGCTGCAGACATTCAACATCAGCCCAGGAAAGCAGTCAGGAGGGAGGCTGTACCCTGCAAAGCCACAGAGGCGGGGCTGCCCAAGACCATAGGAACCCATCTTTTGCATCAGCATGACCTGGATGTGAGACATGAAGCTTTAAAATTTGACTACCCCACTGGATTTCAGACTTGCATGGGTCCTGTAACCCCTTTGTTTTGGACAATTTCTCCCATTTGGAACAGGTGTATTTACCCAATACCTGTACCCACATTGTATCTAGGAAGTAACTAACTTGCTTTTGATTTTATAGGCTTATAGGTGGAAGGGACTTGCCTTATCTCAGATAAGACTTTGGACTGTGGACTTTTTGGTTAATGCTGAAATGGGTTAAGACTTTGGGGGAATGTTGAGAAGGCATGACTGATTTTGAAATGTGAGGACATGAGATTTGGAGGGACTAGGGATGGAATGACATCATTTGGCTGTGTCCCCACCCAAACCTCAATTTGAATTGTATCTCCCAGGATTCCCATGTGTTATAGGAGGGACTCAGGGGAAGGTAATCGAATTATGGGGGCCAATCTTTCCCCTGCTATTCTCATGATATGTGAATAAGTCTAACAAGATCTGGTGGGTTTACCAGGGGTTCCTGCTTTTGCTTCCTCCTCATTTTTCTCTTGCCTCTCTCATGTAAGAAGTACCTTTCGCCTCCTGCCATGATTCTGAGGCCTCCCCAGCCATGTTGAACTGTAAGTCCAATTAAACCTCTTTTTGTTCCCAGTTTCAGGTATGTCTTTATCAGCAGTGTAAAAATGAACTAATACATACAATTTGAGTGGGTGGTTGGGGGGTGCTATTGGCATCTAATTGGCAGAGTTTAAGAATGCTCCGAAATATCCTACAATGCACAGGGCAGTCCCCAACAACAAAGAATTATCCAGCCCAAAATGTTAACAGTGCTAAGATTGAGAAATCCTGTAGTAATCTAAGAAAATATTACTTATTCAATAATTATGATCTCATTTATCATGTCATACATTCTTGGTGAATGAAAAGAACCAGAATATGAACCTGTTCTGCATACCTACCATGTATACATTTAAACCATATACAGAGTTCAGCAGTATCAGATAAACAAAATGTCAAAAAACATTGTCTACTCCTTTTTTTTTTTTTTTGAGATGGAGTCTCACTCTATCACCCAAGCTGGAGTGCAGTGGCATGATCTCGGCTCACTACAACCTCCACCTCCCAGATTCAAGCTATTCTCCTGCCTCAGCTTCCCAAATAGGTGGGATTATGGGCAGCCACCACCATGCCCATCTAATTTTCGTATTTTTAGTAGAGATGGGGTTTCACTATGTTGGCCAGGCTGGTCTCGATCTCCTGACCTCAGGTGATCCACCCACCTTGGCCTCCCTAATTGCTGGCATTACAGGCATGAGCTGACTCATTTTTTAATTTCCAAAATGCATGCAAGCAATTGATATGCATAAATCATTAACAATTCATTTCATAAATGCATAAAAGAGCAAAGTCACTAAGAGTTACTATATATCTGTCTCCAGAGTGGTTTCTCAGCCTCACTAAAACCTATTTTTATTGAACATAATATCCCTCGCTATAACCAGAGAGAATGTATGAAGTCCCTCTTTCATATCAGGAGATCTGAGCTACACACCTGACCCTGTGTGGCCAGAATGGACAATATTCTGGATCCTCCTGGTACCCTTTATGATGCTCCTTCACTGAAGTATTGATTTTTTTGAACATTTATTAGAAAAAAATGCTAAGAGGAAAGACGAACAAACAAATGGTTTCAAAAATGGGTATAATACAGGAGTGGGCAAGTGGAGAAGAAAGAAGACTGGGAGCACAAAGAGAATGATAGAGAATTTTTTAAGTCCTTTTTTAAAAGCTTATGCGAGAGATGTTGGGAATAATTGCTTCAGCTGTGTTTTTCGTTCTGCCTCTGAAGCCCTGCCACTATCAACAATTCATGACTTGGTCCATATTTCTCTTGCTCAACCTGTCACTCTGTCAGTTAAAATTTGCCATCAAACACAACTTTTACCAACTGTCACCCGTATGCACATTGAACTTACACTAGCCACACTTCCCAACATTTTACACTCTGAACTAAATTGTGTGTGAAAATTACCTTTTATAGACTTTAGTGAGTGCCTTATACAAACAACCAAGGGCTGATTTCAACTGCCCACTGCCAAAATAGCCCTCGGTTCCATCTGTTGGATGTACATATCATTAAGACTTTTATTAGCTTCAGAAATAGAGAACTCATTTTATGGTGTTAGCTAAAAACCTGCAAAAGTCCTTGAAATGCAGCACTACTAGTCCCTGGTAACCACTGTGTCTCAGCAAATGTTAAAGAGCTAGGTTGGCATCAATATTAAAAGATAAAACTGTCTCCAAACAAGAGCACCAAAATGTAATTTTATGTCTGTAAACTCATACTTTACATTAAATTACTCAATGAAAATATACCTATTGCCCTTCCAAGAAATGAAGAGTTTTTAAAATGTAGGTGTTGAAAAGTAAAATGCCTTATTCTGTTTATTACTGATTTGGTAAGAAAAATACTTGTCAAAGGACACAAAATTTCAGTTAGACAAAAAAAAAATAAGTTTCAGAGATCTGTTATACATCATGACGACTACAGTTAATAACAATATTTTGAATATTTGAAAATTGCTGAGAGTATATTTTAAATGTTTTCATCACCAAAAAAAAAGACTAGTATGTGAAATAATGCCCAAGTTAAATACCTTAATTTAGCCATTCTGCAATGTACATAATATATCAAAACAAGCAATACACCATAAATATATTTAATTTTTATTTGTAAAGTTATTTCTAGTTTACAAATAAAAATTATATAAAAGAAATAAAAGGAAATTTCCTCAGAAGCACTAGGAAAATATAAATTCTTAATGAAACCACTGGGGAGTAAAGACGTGGCATAAGAGTTACCATCAGAAGAAATCAAGAACTTTCTTAGAAAAGTTGTAAGAGGTTTAACCATTAGGGGCCCAGGGAGAAGTAATGATCTTTTACCAGAAGAGGAGAATAAAATCATGGAAGCCTAATATGGCTTTTTACAGTTCTGCTTACAATTACGCATTAAACAATTTACCCCTTGCGGATGAGTTCCTAAAGCCTGCTGAGATGTTGCACTTGGAGAAACGAGTACGTGCTGTTTTTTCTTCTGTTGTGGTTTATTTTTATTAAAACAAAAAACTTACAACAACTAATAACAAAAATTCACTTTTGCTGATTTTTACTCTTTCCAGGAAGACCAACAGCTTGGGTGAACATTTGTCCAATGTTTGTAGTAAGTCTGACCATAAAAGACAATGGCTTAGACATTCATGCCCAGTCAATGTCCTATGGGCTGGAATTCACAAAATAAAGGCACCAGATGGCATACCTAAATTTAATTTGCTATTTGATTTATCTTTGTGTTACCACTCTGAAATGCAGATACCAAATGTTTATCTAATAACGCTGTTAGGAAACACAAGACCATGCTTCAAGCAAGTATATCATGGAATCTGATGCTAGACCATCAATCCTGAAAATGAAAACTGTAGCTCATCCACAGAGGCACTCTGCTTTGACTAAGTAGGACCTGTCAACAGCCAATACTCCATGGATCAGGAAAGGCATTTCATGTGGTTTAGAACCACTATTCTGGCAGTAATACAATACCAGAGACCATCAAGAGGAAGAATGTGCCTTTGATTCCGTCGTTCCCATTTGAAATTAGAGGGGATATTTTTGTGTGCTTGGGCCTTATCTCTTAATGTTCACTGAGAAAATTGATGCTTTGTTTAATTGTTGTGATCACTTTTCCTGGTGAGTTCTTCTCTCGAACACAGTGCTACTGTCTGATTGTCCATTGGCATGTATACATCAGACCAATATTCTGGAACACCACATACTAAAATGAAAACTTTTTGAGTCTATGTTACCACTCTGGCAGCTGTCAAAATAATTCCTGCTGACATCATGTTTAACAGACTTGCCTCCAAGTCAGATCAATGTTGGGAGCATCATGCAGTGCTGCAAAATTAGGTCATTAATTGTGAAGCAAGCACAACCCTTCTTGCATTTGGAGATCAAAATTCTGACATAAAAGAAAATTGAACAATCAAAAACTCTGGAATTGTCTTTAAATCTCAAATAAGGTGTCAATTTAGCCATTTAATTCTCAGAGTTCTTTGGAAGGATTTTTATTTTGGAAGGACTTTTATTACATATAAGTATGGTAATATAACACCTAGTTTTCCAAAGGAACTATGAAACATTCCAACATTAAAATACTTCACTCTTAAAGGGCAAAAATCCATGTCCTAACATTCATTGCACTGATCATTCTGAGCACTCAAATGCCAACTTTTTCAAATGACACCAGGAGAATTTATTGTCAACCCGTTTCTCTCTAACATCAACCATGGTGATTATAGGTTTGCTTATAAAATTACCTCATGGTAATATAGAGGAAGAAACTAGAGTCTCAATGATTTAGAATTGGAATTAGAAAAAAGAAATCTGGTAGTTAGAACTGGATTGCCAAATGACAGCATCACTGGTGTTAATCTGTATGCCTGGGGGTTGCCCTTCCAAACTAATTTTAAAATAAATTGAAATTGAATTGGAGCCATGCAAAGTAGAACAAAGACCTTTTTGAAGATTCATATCAGGTAAATAGTAAACAGGTTGTCAGAAAATATCGACATTTGAATTGACTTTATGCTTTTATTTCCTACCCAATATGGCATTTCATATTATTAACATTTATTTATTAAAACCCTGCCCTTTCCTCAGAAGGTTTTAAGGAGATTTAATGTTCTGTTACAGCATTTTAAGAATAAAAATAGTTTCCCCTTACCTTATAAACTGGAATAAAATGAATATTTCTCATATTTGAATAGTAGAAATGTACCTCTTTTTATGTTTGTTTCCAAGAAAGATATTAATATAAAAATATAACATATAATTTATTTAATAATTCAAAATACCTGGGAATTTTTTTTTCTAAAATTTATTACCTAATACATGAATCAAGGATTAGAATCTTAAGATGGCCTATGAGAATTAACAAAGATAAATGTAGGAACAAAAACAGGTTGATTTATTTGGCAGCATTCCAATTTACCTCCCCACTCTTCTGTCCTGATTAATTGCCCTCAGCGAGGAGCTGGAGCCTAGTTATGCTGTTTTCTTAATTCTTGTTGATGGAGTGTTGATATAAGGATAGAAAGAGAACCAACTGCCTTTTAACTAGTCCATTCTTCATGTACTAATCAATCATAACTTGTCCATTTTAATTATCTCCCAAATTCCAAATAGAGATATGCTTGCAGTTTCCAAATATTTGCATGATTAAATATGTTTTCCTTGTTTCAATAAGGAACCTCAAATTGATGACTCAGGTGGTAAGATTTATGGAATGAAGCAGTTGTGTTTATCTCCCAGCTTTCAAAAATACTGGTCTGCAATTCAGTAACAACAACATTCCCAGCAGAGATATGTAGACTATGCCCATTAATGATGATGATCATGTTTGGAAATAAAAATAAAAACATATACCAACATAAGTAGATGCCAAAGAGGAAAGCCAGCCAAGAAAATGTTTACTAGCCTCTCTCTTCATAGCCATAAAAAGATAGTTTGTTCAAATATTAAGTATAATTATACAAAACTAACAGGCCGTAGGTGCACCTGTACAACAGTTTGTACATTTTCAGGTTGTTTTTGCCCTCTTCGGAGCAATACCAGCAGATCAGGTCATCAATCAGTTATACTCATCAAGTTACAGAGAAATTCTAGCTGCCTCACAAACAACTGGATAGTTCAGTTAAGAAAGGTGTAATAAAAATAAAAAAAAATAAAAATAAAAATAAAAAAAAAGAAAGGTGTATAAAAGGAGAATTTTTACTGAATTGACTGAACCAATTGGTTGTTTTGATTGGCTGCAAAAAAACAAAAGCTAACTCTTTTCTGAAATAACTTCCCATTTAGGAGCTTGCCTCTTCTATTATATAAAATCCTATTGCCTTTTTAACATCGAAATTGAAAGAACAAGATTCTTTCAAAATAGTAATTGATGATAGAATTCAAAATTGATGATAGAATATGATGATGATGAAGGAGGAGGAGGAGGAGAAAGAGGAAGAGGAGGAGGAGGAAATAATAACTATAATAATATGAGAGGAAAATAATTTTTCCTTTTTCAATTGAGGTGGATCTCAGTAACAAAAGATAGATTAACAAGAGAAAACAAAGCAGAGGTTTACTGACATGTATACTTCATATATACATGGGGGCTACCCAAAGTAAAATGAGTAAATCTCAAGAATTTACATCTAAAAGGGCAGACTAAATACCATCATCCACTTAAACAGAGAAAGTTGTACTATGCAGGTTTCAGTAAATGTGTCTCTATTAATAACACTTTCTAGTGATTTAGAGTCATCCTTCTCTTCCTGGTACAAAGAGGACATAATCATAGAAAAGGAAACTTTTTAACCGATGTAATTTTTTTTTTACAAATGGATAACTTCTACTCTATTTTTAAAGCTTCTCCTATGTCTCTCGTTTCTCATAATAATCAACTCAAAATAATCTTTATGCTAAAGAGGCATATTTTTAGGTGGCTTATTCTGTTCTTCTAAAGTCATATTTTGGAGTAGCATTTTCTGAACTTCATCAATGATAATAATTCAGGATTTCTTTTTTCAATTTTAGATTCAGGGTGTACATGTGCAGGTTTGTTACACAGGTGTGGTGCATGATGCTGAGGTTTGGGCTTCTGATGATCTTGTCACTCAATTAGTGAACACAGTACCCAATAGGCAGCTTTTCAACCTTTGCCCCCTCTACCTTTCCCTTTCTGGAGTCCCCGGTGTTTATCATTCCCATGTTTGTGCCCTTGTGTGCCCAATGTTTAGTTCCCACTTATAAGTGAGAACATGTAGTATTTGGTTTTCTGTTTATGCATTAATTTACTTACTTTTCAGATAAAAATGCTCCTAGTTGTTAAAAATATTAGACAAATTAAATTGAACAGAGTTTAATTGAGCAAAGAACAATTCGTAAATTGGGTAGTCTCCTGAGTCCAGAGTAGGCTCAGAGACTCCAGTGCAGCCACATGGTAAATTTATGAACAGAAAAAGAAGAGCGGCACCCAGAAAATGGAGGGGAGCTATAGAAACAGCTAGACTGTTTACAGCTCAGCATTCACGCTATTTGAACATGGTTTGAACAGTTAGCCCCCTTGGATTGGCCAAAACTCAGTTGTTGGCACAAGCGTAGGTTACTGTCTGTACATATCTCTATTTAGTTTGTAGCTCACTATGTACAGAGAAACCTATAGGCCAAACTTAAAATATGTAGCTTTAGGCTAAACTTGATTTAGCATACTCAATATCTGAAAGACACAAATACGTGTACAAAGTACTTGAACTTCTCCAAGTAATTGGAACTGTTTCCTCTGACTTAACAGGAAGTACTCATTCTCTGATTTAACTCTCTTCCCTTGGGTTAATAGCAAACATACCTTCCAGAATTCCCTTTTGGTTATGAAAATTTACATCAAATAAAAATTATAAACTTATCTGAAGTCAAAAAATAATCTTACCCTGACCCATGTGTGTATTCTTAGAATTGACAGTTTCCTTTGAGCTTCTTAGAATCTTCTCTATTTTTAGAATTAATGATCAAGTGATTGTACATATAGAATGTTTTTTCCTGAGATCAGCTGGCTGAGTGCATTCAGGGTGATATGGTCGTAGACACATGGGATGTCCTTTTTAAACTATGCTTTGGGTACCACAAAAATGATACATCACATTTGTTCATTATTCACGGATTTGTTATAAATTATCCTAACATAATCTGCTTTGTACACCACATTTTATTCTGTTGCTGATTCTTCCAGATTCTAACCTCATTGCCCACTGTTCTGTTTCATATATTTTCCTCCCCACTGACCTTGCCTTTTTTCTATAAACTTAGTTTATAGTTGAACTTTGAAACAAAGATGATAATATCCCTTTCCCAAAATAAACTCCCTTCTTGCCTGGGGACCAGACTGCCTTTGTAGGACTAACAAATTAGTCACAGGATTAGAAATTATGGCTTAGGAGCCATATAGCTAGAGGCACAAGACTCTAAACTTCCTCAATTGCTACTAGGGATAATATGACTATTGTAAAACCTAGGATTGTTGCTTAAGATATTTTTCAGGCTTATTTTTTTTCAATGAATCAGCTAGTGCCATCCAGATCAATAAACTGGCTCATCTGATCTTGTGGCCCCCCCTCTGGGAACTGACTCAGAATAAGAAAATAGTTTTGATGCCCTATGATTTCATCTCTGACCCTACCACTCAGTGCTCCCCACTTCCTGACCTCCTACCCAACAAATTATTCTTAAAAAAAACCCAGTCTCCAAATTTTCAGGAGATTAATTTGAGTAATAGTAAAACTCTGGTCTCCCATTCCGTCAGGTCTGGGTGGATTAAACTCCTTCTCTATTGCAATTCCTCTGTCTTGATAAATTGACTCTATCTGGGCAATGAACAAAATGAACCCATTGGATAGTTACAATATTTGTTAGCCTAGGTCTCTCTTTTTGGTCAACTGTGCCATGTAGTAACAGGATGGCCACTAATAGGTACAGTTTTGCATCTTAGTGGTTTGGTAACACCATTGAAAAGACAATTTCTTTTTACTTTAAATTCTAAACCAAATATTTAGATTGAATCTCAGTGGACCAACTTGAGACATGTGCCTCTTTATCTTGAACCAATTCTTGTGGTCAGGATGATGGGATGTGGTGGTTTGCCAGGCCAGGGTAAGGAGATCATTCCTAGAACTCTGGCATAAACCCCACGTAAAATAATTAATGCAGCTACTACTGCTGCTGCTGTTGCCACACTTTCCAGAAGAGATCTTGAGGAATCCTCACTTCTGTTTGTCACCAGCTTCCAAGTCAAAGTGGAAGTCATAGATCAGTGCCCTTGCTACTAGGAGGCTGGGAAAGTGAGAGTCTGACTTTAACTCTGATGGTAGGAAGTGTCTCTGCCTTCTATGAGGCAATTGCTGGAAAAAGATTTCCCCAAGCATTCCATAATATTAAGTTAAAAAGGGTTCTGAGGTCAGATATGTTTGCTTTAAACTAAAACAAACAAACTCCTTTAGTGTAAGGTTTCTTGGAGTCTTTAATATGCATGACAAGTCATCAAAAAGGGACTCTGCCATACAGCCATTTCCCAAGCATATCTCACAGTAGAGGGTTGGGATAACCAAGTCCAGCTGAAATTAGAAGACTTAGGACCACTCCTATGATTCCAGTGCATTTAGCTGTGGAATGTTTTCTTCAAAAGCAGCAATTCAGACCAGTTATCTTGAGAATACATTTTGGGAAGCTTTAGACAGAGTTTATATCTACAATTACGTGAACTTAAAGATCTGACCCTGTGGATTCGTGGTCTGTCTTGTTCAAAACCAAAGAATTTATTGTGATTTCAATGTTAAGATTCTTGAGCTAAGTACTATGGGGTATTCAGAGATGGAAAGGGCTTAACTGTGTTCTTTAAACTTGCAGTGTCAGGCAGACAAACAGGCACCAAAACTAAAGGAGTAGTTCTCTTGACTCTTTTTGTCTTTGTTTTAGAGTGTGAGTTTAACAACTGGGCCAAATGATGATTCTGGAAAAAACATTCTCTCAACCTGAGTGCTACCTAGAACTGATGAGTAAGGAGTAAACAGAAGGCTGTCTTCCTCTCTGTTAAAATGGCCAGATGATACAAGGGAAGAATGAAATTTGACCTTCCTAGGAAAGCAATTTTTGTCTTAATATTACTCTCCCTATAATGTCATTATTGAACAATGCCAAAATAATTTGGCTTTCTTGTGAAATGTCAGATTGTCATTATTTCTATATCCTTTCACTCAACAAAGTACCTTGCAGTTGCTAAAAAACAAATTAAAATGAATAAGACAGTTTGATACCTCAAGGAGCTTGTAATCTCAGGGAAAGGAGAAAGATTCACAAATATTCAACCAGAAGACAAAAATAAAGAAACAATATGAAGAAATAAAAACAAAGCACTATGAGACTGTGCAGAGAAGGAAATAATAACCACAAAAAAAAAAAGCAGGCTTGTCAAAGTCAATGAACTGCCTGAATTTTCAACTTTTTAATCTGTTGTATTGATAAAGTATCAATATATAGACCATTTATTTATATCCTTTATATCCAGATGGTTATGTAATTGGGCTTTAATTTGTTTAATAAAAACATTTCATCAAAGCATTCAGAACATCAACAAAAACGGCTGTAACTTTTTTTGCAATTACAGTGTGGTATTTATTAACTGAACAACAATTACTTTATGTAATCTGCATTAGAGACAACTGAAGATGAAAAAACTACCATCCTCATATATAACTAATTTGGGCTGTGCACTGACAAGAACCTACTTTAAATTTCCACATCCACATACAACTCTAGCACTGTAGCAGGCAACATTAATGTCTATTGAAAACACAACTAGGACAGGACAATCTGAAGATACATTTACTAGTGTATTAACCACACAGAAAAAGATAGTATGCAGTTTAAAAACATATCTTAGCCTTACCTTTCAATTTTTTCTTTAAAAGGAGTGAGAGTTTACAGGGGATTTAAATGCTTTATAGACAAGGGAAACAACTTGTACTAGAGCCAACTTATCATTATCTTTTCATCTTCCCTTTTTCATCTTTCTCCTCCTCATTCTTTTCATCTTCCTGGTCTTCCTCTTTCTTCTATTTCTTGTTTGTTTGTTGTTGTTGTTTTCAGCCTTAATGACTGCCTTCTTTGCTGTATCAGGCTTTCCTCAGCTCAGTGTGCAACAATATCCTTTTCATATTATTCTTTCAGTTTCACGGCCTTCTTTTTGTAAGGCTGCTTGTCATCTGCACAGTGTTATTTCCTATCTCTCCCCATTGCTTTACACCGATGGATAGGCTGAAATGTTCTCCTCTGATTTGGGGGCAATACTCAGAACAGAATAGGAAAAAGGCTGAAGGTGGCCTCTTGGGTGCATTACGATCCTTGAGCTTTTTTTCCCCCTTTTAGGAGGGAGACAGGTTTTCATTTCCTTTTCACAACAGGCTTTGTCTGTCATTGCCATGTATTCAAATTTTCCTATCTCTTTAGCAAGGAGGGTCTTCCATTTCTCTGAGTGTGTCTTAGAAAACTCTGAGAAATTGACTGAAGCATTTGGGTGCTCTGGCAAATTTGCACACATAATGTATATGATGACATTTTGTCTCTTGGGTTCTTAGGATCTCCTTTGCTTATGATTGGTTATTTTTCGTCAGTGAGGCACAGTCATCTAGTGCCTGTCCAGCTCTCACTTATTCTAGCACTTTCTCTATGGATCTCAAGGTACAGCAATGGCTCTTTAACTAAAAAAAAAACTGTTTATCATGAGAAACAAGGAGACAAACCAAAAACTGAGGGATATCCTCCACAAAAACTGACTAGTACCCTCCAGAAATGTCAATGTTATGAAAGATAAAGGCTGAGGTCCTAGTCCAGATTAAAGAACACTAAAGAGGCATCCTAGATTGGATCCTAAGTCATACACACACCCAAAATGCACTAAACACCATGTTAGCCCTGGGAGGCATTAAGTCAGCCCCAACTCACTGGCCAGGATGTTATGGATGGCAGAATTACCCTAGACTTCCTCCTTGCTGGCCATGGTAGAGTTTGCGCAATAGTTAATATTGTTAACAATAGTTAACAGATAATAATCTGTTGTACCCAGATTATTGCATCAGGTGAAGTGGAACAGTCAATACTAAAACTTAAAGGGAAAGCTGCCTGGCTTTCTAAGGCAGACATTGACGGTTTAGACTATTTGTTCCACCAGTTGGGTCCAGTACCCTGGGGAGTCAAGGCTGAGGTGAGTGTTGCAGATTGGCCTCAGGATGCTGCTTGCAGTCCTATTATTATTCATTTTAATTAAATGCCACATTAGACAAATCAAATGGATTTAGTTTCAGGTCATGTCAGTTGGATTAATCAGAATGACCAACAAGGTAGCATATTTGTGGGAAAATTCAGTCAGGAAGTTGTAGAAAGTGGTAGATGTGGTCGAGAGACAAATCTCCATGGGTCTCTCTGTCTTTTCATATGTTGGGACAGCTTCTATTCTAGACTATCTTTTCGAGGCTATTTATGGAGCAAACAGTTTGTAAAACAGGGATAGTGTCTCCAAAGCAAAGGAATTATTCTGTTTGCTATCCAAGATAATAAAGCTAATGTCTCCTCTAAGGCAAAGCTTGGAAAGATTTACTATCAGACCCCTCAAGATTTGGAATTTCTTAAGCTCAGTGTATATCAATTGTGATACAAACTGGTATACATAGCAGTTACCTGGGCCCACCTGCACATCATCTCTATGGGACCAGGAAGTAAAAGAACTGAAATAAACATGAAGCTCATACTCATTGCTGTGCCAAGAATAATAAAATCCTTTATTTTTCTGATCTAGGAGTTTCATGTCTTCTGACAACTTCTATGAAACTGTGTCAGGATAACTTGCTATCCTGCAGGTAGAATAAATAAAATCTCAGACCCCTCACATTTTTTGACAAAAACCCATAGTAGGCCGGGTGTGGTGGCTCATGCCTGTAATCCCAGCACTTTGGGAGGCCGAGGTGGGTGGATCACGAGGTCAAGAGATAGAGACCATCCTGGCCAACATGGTGAAATCCTATCTCTACTAAAAATACAAAAAAATTAGCTGGGCGTGGTGGCGCGCGCCTGTAGTCCCAGCTACTGGGGAGGCTGAGGCAGGAGAATTGCTTGAACCCGGGAGGCGGAGGTTGCGGTGAGCTGAGGTTGCGCCACTGCACTCCAGCCTGGCACCTGGTGATGCAGTAAGACTCTATCTCAAAAAAAAAAAAAAACCATATTAATGTAGAGAAATACCATATTTCTCAATTGAATGATATCGGTTCTCCTCAAATTAATCTGCTGATTCAATGCAATCCCAATCAATATCCTAGCAACATTTTCATGAAAACTGACAAAGTTTCTATATATATACTAAAATATATAGAGAAATATAAAGTACTTAGAAGAGCCAAAACAATCCTGGTAAAGAACAAAGTTGGAGGATTTATGCATGCTCTGATCTTAAGACTTACTATAAAGTATAGTTATCAAGATATTGTGGTAGTTTTATAAAATCAGACAAACAGATCAATGGATCATAAATAAAAAGTGAAGAAATTACTTGATAAATATATGGCCAGATGAATTTTGACAGAGAAACCAATACAATTCAATGAGGAGAGAAAAGCCTTTTCAACAAATAACAGTGGATCTACTGAATATTCATATTTTAAAAATTAATGAGTCATATCTTACACTAAAGACTCATATCTTACATAAAGACCCAAAACTACAAATCTCCTATAAGAAAACACAGATGAATGTGTTTGAGACCTTGAGATAGGCAGATTCCTTTGAAAAAAATATAAAGGCACTAATTATAAAAGAAAAATGTTGGTAAACAAACTTTATCAGAATTGAAAATGTCTGTTCATCAAAAGATAACATTGAAAAAAATAAAAATGCAAGCCACATACTGGGAAAAAATATTTGCAACATATATTTCTAACACAGGACTTGTATCCATACTGTATAAAGAACTGCTACACCACAAGAATTAAAAGACAACCAATTTCTTTAAAAAGGTAAAAGACTTCAATAGATGCTTCACAAAAGAAGATTCACAAATGGCCAATAAACACATGAAAAGATGTTCACCACTACTAATCATCAGAGAAATGCAAGTTAAAATTAGAATTAGATACTACTTTATACTCATTAGACATACCAAAGTTAAATACTAAAAATAACAAAATGCTGGAGACAACACAAAGACACTAGATACTGATGGAAGCTTAAAATGGTACAAACCACAAGGGAAAAAATGTTTAGCAGAATCTTATTGTGTTAAACCTAGATTTACACTGTTACTTAGCAATTCCATTCACGTTTACCCCTTTAAATGAAAACATATGCCAACAAAAGAACTTGTACAAAAATATTTATGCAGCTTTATTAATAATACAAAATTGGAAACAATATAAATATCTATCAACAGGAAAATGGCTAAACAAATTGTGATGTGCTCATACAATGGAATATCGCTTGCTAATAAAAAGGAACAAGCCAATAATACCAACAAGGCTGAGGAAGGTGGCTCATGTCTGTATTCCCAGCACTCTGGGAGGCCAAGGCGGGCAGATCACTTGAGGCCAGGAGTTCAAGGCCGGCCTGGAAAACACAGCGAAACCACATCTCTACTAAAATTAGAAAAGTTAGCCAAGCATGGTGGTGCATTCCAGTAATCCCAGCTACTTGGGAGACTGAGTCACAAGAATTGCTTGAACCCAGGAGGTGGAGGTTGCAGTGAACTGAGATCACACATCACTGTACTCCCACCTGGAAAACAGAGCAAGACACTGTCTCAAAAATAATATTAATACTAATAATGATAATACAAACAAAAATACTGAGAAATCTCAAAAACATTATCTTGGATGAAAGAAGCCAGACACAACTGAATACATATTGTATAATCTCATTTACATGACATTTAATACAGGCAAAATTAATGTATAAATCTAGAAATCGAAGTAACATTTGCCTGAGAGGAGTACAGAAATAGACTGGAAAAGTGCTCAAGGGAACTTGTTAAGGTGATGGAATGTTCTATATCTTGTTTGGGATGTTTCTTACATGGGTTTATATATTTGTCAAAACTCATGAAACTTTACACTAAAATCTGTAGAATTTATTGTATGTAATTCTCAATTCAAAATGGAGAAAAAAATACAAAATAGATTTTATTTAAATCTAATTTACTCCCAACCTGTTCCGCTGATATCCAAATTAAATAAGCTGAATTTGAGAGTATTTACTCTATTTCCACAGGTGTTGAGAGAGATACCCTCTCAGACTTTACACAGCTACCAAGGCAACAATGCCAGGAAAACTATTAATCAAGGTATGATAGCACCTGTTTGCAATCAGAAGAAGAAAGCAAAGAACACTCTGGATTATAAAAGCAGATGAGACCTACCCACTACACCTAGTCAGACACAATGTTGGTGCTCTTGGTTCTGGCGACTGTGGCCCTGGCATCTGCTCATCATGGTGGTGAGCACTTCGAAGGGTAAGTAAGCCATCCTTAAGGAGCAAGTCCTTCATCCTTGCTAGCCCCAAAATTTGGACACATCACTCAATTTAAATTTTCTGTGCTTCTACTATCTCACCATTCAGCGAGAAGGTGTTCCGTGTCAATGTTGCAGACGAAAATCAAATTAACATAATCCGCAAGTTGGCCAGCACCACCCAGGTAAGTAACAATTTAGATTTAGTTCACATATAATTTAAAATCTTAGATTGCACTGTGATTCCAACAATGGAAAAAAATAACATGAAATGTTAACTATAGCACTTTGGGTAGCAAGAAATAAAATCTTGGAAAACATTTAGTGCCATAATATCTTCTTTTTCTGCCTAAATTAGATTGCCATAAGCCCTGTAGTATTATAAATCCATGGTAACTTTTAAAAGAGCTGACAGTGTGACAACTAGATGAGTTGGAACTGTCACGAAGGTCATAGAACATCTAATGTGCAGTCACTTTCCTTCTAAGGCAAAAGAGAAAAATGATCAACTTGGATGTTACTGAAAAACTGGGCTTTTGTCCAACTTCAAATTCATTTCCACATCCCATGTATCATCTGTCCTCTTTGATTTTCTTTCATTCCAAATCAAACAGCTTGTGTTTTCATGACCTTGATTCAGGTCCCCTTAATGATATGACGTGAGGGGGAAAAGGAAGGTAAAAAGCCATGAGTGATTTTCATACTTTTCTTCTGCTTTCAAAAAACTGACAACTCTGTGCTACTCTTTTTTTTTAATCCACTATATATGAGGTGAGAACTGACATTTTAAACTGTATATACAATGTGGCAGGAAGCTATTGCTGACCACAAATACAGTAGTTCCACGTGGGCCAATGCTGTTTCTTCATAAATTTATAAACTAAAATAATCTGCTAGCTTACACACACACACACACACACACACACACGTATAGCCATTTTGTAGCTTTTAAGGCATATAGAAAGAAAGAAGAAGGTGGAGAGTATCATAATCACAGACTCAGAAGTTAAAAATTGAAAGAAATATAAATTATCTATTCCAGCGTTCCACTCAAATCTGGAATTTCCTTCCAGGAAATAGCATCCCTGGTTGCTACCCCTGATAAAACCTTGAGGATTTTGAGGAATAGTTTGTATACAACTTGTTGGAATAGCCAACTTGCCTTAAAAATCATTCCAACTGTTTTCTTCCTTATTCTGAGCTGAAAGCTTCTTTCTCTAACTTTGACCCATTGGGCTTAAGTATTGTGTTACCGCTAAGATTTATCTTTTTCAGGCTTTCCATAATTTTCTTATTGCTGGTTTACAGACCCTTGATCATTCTGCTCACATCTAGATACAGCTCAGTCTTCTGTCTATATTTCTTTTTTAAAATGTAGCTACCAGAATTGACAATGGGCCTCCAGGTATGCTCTGATTAATACATACTACAGGGCCATTGCTTGCCTCCATTTGTAAAGCAGACATTTATTAATGGTGCCCAAGATTCTTTTTAGCATCTTGAGCAGTCATAGAACACTATTAGATTATATTAAACCCGTGTTCAATCAAAACCATTAGGTAATTATTTTTCCTCACATGAATCACACTCAAACAGGGTATCCCTCCTTCTGTGCTTACCTAATTGACTTTTTTCACCTAAATATAGGATTTTAGAATTGCACTTTTAAGATGTGTCTTGCCAGCCTGTTTTCAGCATATTGAGATCTTTTAGAAAACTAATTCAGCCATCCAGGGAAATAATTCTTCCTCCTAACTTTTTATCTCCAGCAAGTTTGATAAGCATACCTTTTCGACTTTCATCCTTGACACTGATAAAATATTAAGTAAGTCAGCAGTCACAGAATTACAGGCTTTCTTCATGTTTCACTCATTCAGTTCATATTTATCATGAATTTCTGATGTGCCAGACAACATCGTGTTAAGCACTGAAGTGATTCATTAACCTTTTCTCCTTGCATAAGTTTACTCAACTACCCAAGCTAGTAGGGTGTTACCTAGAGGTAACTCTGCCTGATGCTTTCTGGTTTATAAAGAAAGATATCAATACAGAGACTTCATCGAATAAATGCTTTACTAAGATTAAGATTCGACATTCTACCAGATTAGTGGTCTCATCCAAAAATAAGTTGAAGTTAATTGGGCCTGACTTATTCTTGCTTTAAGCCATGCTGGCTCCCAGAGACCACAGCTTCCTTTTCTGAGCATTCACAATCCATCTGCTTCCAGTTTACTCTGCAGCTTTGCCAGAACCCATGCCAAGCCCCAGCAGCTCCTGCTTCTGGGCTTCACCTGTTTTCTTGTTTATAAAATCTAAAACTTGCCCCCTCTACTCCCCAGTGAGCCCTTCAAGCTCTGATTCTTCCAGGATTGCCGAAAAAGTTCTGCAGTCACATCTGCAGTATTGTTTTAGTTATCTAAAGTTCAGCATTTCATAGTGGTCAAGAGCAAAGAGTCCGGACTGACTGCCTGGGTTCAATTCCTAGCTCTACTACTTGTTAGCCAAACTAGGATACCTGAGTCTCAACTTCCTCATTTGTAAAATGAAGATGATACTACTACTTACCTTGTGAGATGTAAGTAGTATTAATATAGGTAAAGCACTTCAAAATAACTTAAATAGTAAGAACTATATGGATTTGCTGTTATTACTATCATTAGGTCTGGGATTTTGAATATAATTTACACGGCTAGTATAATCAATCACCTATGTCCTCATCTACCTTGGGCTTCAATGTTCTCTTTCCAAAGAAAGCATTTCTGCTTAAATCATAACATGAAAATTCTTTACTTAATCCTGGTGGTAATTTCATCTCTCGGTGGTAACAGAATAAATAAGGGATCGTGTAATTCCTTCTTAGAAAAGACAGAAGCCAAACAAGAGTTAAATAGAGCTTCTTTCTTTCTTCTGGCTGCAAACATCATACTCTAGCTCCAAGAAGTTGGACACATATTTCTTCTTTCTTCTTTTATTTTCAACATGGCTGAAATGAGATTTTCATTCTCCTTAGCAGTTGTAAGAACAGCATATTCTGGGCTGTAGCCTTCCTGATAAGATCATTACAAGGGCATCCAGTATTCATCCTTGGCCATGTGTCCTTCCTCTCAGCTTTTGAACATGTCCTTTTAAATGCTGAATATCTTAGACAGATCTGTGCCCACACTGTACTCCAGCAGCCTTTCTTTTCTCATCTATAATTGAATAGTAAGGATTTCATTTATCTCCTCACAATCAGGGCTGTGCCTGTTCCTTATTTGAAGGCATTCTCCGTAAAACCCATTCACTTTTCTCTGGACTGTCTTGAAGTCTGTGTTTCTCAAATTTAAGGTGCATTTTTCTCTATGCCTAGAGTAACATGGTTACTGTCTTCCAATGTTCCTGTCATTCCTACTGTCCCATAAGTTCCTCGCTGCTGTCTGGAATTAGGCCTTGAGTAGAAGTGGCTTCCTTTTCCAACAAGAAAGGAAAATTTCACCAAGATAAATGCAAAGTCTATCAGGTGGTTGACTTATAGTCAAATGCAATGTGAAGAAACAAATTCATGTAAATTTCTGAAGAAACAAAGATCCCCGATACCAATATTTATTCTTTTATAGGCCAGTCCTATTCCCAGAAAAATTTAAGGTTGACATGCTACTTTATCTTGCTTTTGGGCTAGTTTTCTGATATATTTTAGGAAGGATTCTTTAATTGCTAGGCAGCTGGCTGATTAAGTTGATATTCTTATAATGCTATCATTTAAAGAGCTCTCTTAGTCATCCAATAATTGTTCTGTATGGTTCTTTGTCACATTCATAATTGTATAACTTCAGTTTTCTAACTTTTTAATGTATAATTTAATTCCCTACATCTACATCCTAAATTTACTCCATGTTTATATTTCAGACATACATCTCATTCACAAGGTCTTGGTAATTTTTGAAATTTATATTTATCTCCTTGTGTTATTACTTTGAGTTTACGGCCTCTGTTCATATTTGGTGCATCGAGCTATGAGGCTACAGCATTGCACCTGATTTCCAGCCATGTTTTTCCTAGGAAGTGCCAGAGACTAACTCCAGTATACTAGGTCTGTGTCACACATGCAGCACTCCAGAGTGTTGTATGTTGACAGATTTGCTAACTAGTTTTCTCCATGTCAAACTGAAATTTTTAAGCAACTTCAGGTTAGGTCTGTAACTTTTTGTCAAACATATTTATGAGATTTATTTGCCCCCTTTTAAGGAATCCATAATTCTCACACCGTAATCTTAAAAATAACACTTTCTCTACAAATATATACTCTTCTAATATTTGGCAGAGCTAGGACTAATGGGTAAGAGCTTAGGAGGATACAGATGGCAATTTTCAGTTTAATATTAGAAATAAAACCATTCAAAAGCAATTAAGCTGTTTTGAAGTGGCACTAGATATACACAGGGTTCTGTTACGACCACACCAAGAATATCATGCAGGCATTTGATGCTTTGAGTGGAAAGCTAGAATCTTAATATAGGCTCTTCTAAAGCAGACCGTGAGACAAAGATTCAAGGGAAAGAACTTTATCTGGGAAGTGCAGGGAGCCCTGGTAAAGACATGGGGAGTGCTACATAAAAGTAAAGGCAGCCAACAAAGGAAACACCGTTAGGCCAGCTACCACAGAGGACAACTAGAGGCAAACCCACAGGGGAACTCTAGGAACGTGTACAAACAACATGCTTCAGAATTATCCCACCTGAGAGGTGAGGGAGTTTGTGTATTTCAACATTCACTTTTCAGGGTTATTGGCTGAACCAGAAAGAGTAATTTCCTTGGTACCTCCTATCTACCTGGAGCTGATCATTTGGCTCTTCCCAGTTCTAAGGGAAAGAGCCCTCAGGTACAGAGAGGCAGATATTACCAGGGGGAGTATACGAAGCACACTAAGAAGTCAGAGGGACACTGTCAGGTCAGCTACAGATACATGGAGGACTTTATGCGCTTTGCCAATTCTCAATCTTGTCATTTATAATAAAGACATACCTCCCTCTCCCACCACACCATAAAATGACAGGTGTTTACTGGGAACACAAATTCAGGGTTAAGTTTCAAAAATATGCTTTCTCTTATAACATGCTTATCTTCATTGGCCTTCTCTCCACAATGTTGGCTAACTAGTAGTTGTCCCCAGCCCCTTGCTTTCTCTGTCCTTATCTTGGCATGTCTTTATACTTCCTCACTTCATTTAACCTCTCATCCTTGACTCACTAGGTCACCTTCTACAGCCAATCCTCATCCAAACACTGATGCTCTCTCCTTTCAATCCCTTTGTGACAACCACACTCACGCCTTTTTCTTCTAGAATGCCACTATCTATCTCTGCCTCCCATTGCCCTGACATTCCTTGTGGGCCTGGCTTGTGACTTAGTACCCCTAGACTTCTACAATAGTTTAAAGCTTACCAAGACAGAATATAGGTTACTCGGTGCCCTACAAGTGTACCTGAAACTGAGATGTCTTAAAGTATTACTTAATCAGTTTCTGTTGCATAACCTCTAGGTCTGCCCAAACTCCCTCCAAGTTTCCAAGTAGTGGTCCTAAATATCACCATCAGTCACACCTCTAGCCCAAGAGCAGTGCAGAAACATCCAAACAGAGATTGGCTGAGACACAGGGACAAAGAAAGACCCAACATCAGGCTGACCTCAGACTTCTAAGCTTCCACTCAGCACAAGGAAGGAAGAGAAAAACAGACACTTACAAGATACAGTATGTCCTGGCTAATAATTTCCACTGAAAAGTGCTACTTAAAACCACACATCCACAGATTTTTTAAAACTGCTGTTTTGGGCTTCATATTCTCTAAAGTCTCCCCCATGAAAACAAAGGCCATGTTTGATTTGCCCACTAATGTATTCCTAGTCTCAGATACAGAGCCTAGCATATTATAAGTTCTCAACAATAGTTGATGAGTAAACTGAATAAATGAAAATGTCAGTAAATGACTGGATCCCCAAGAGCAATTTTTTTCCAGCCACAATGCCAGTATACCCACTGTGAACAGATAACATTTTTCTTCCTGATGTATCCATCACAGGTCAGGGATGCTCTTGGTTCTACACATTACTGTGACTTGCACAGAATTAAGTTCCAAGATAAACTCATAAAATAAGTCAAGTAAAAAGTAAAACAGTAAGCTTAATATCTCTCCACTAAATGTGGTAGTTCAAGTTAATTCATCATCATTCATCTGGCACATTGATCCATCTGAAGCTAGTGCTCCAGAAAATCAATAAATAGAAAAGAACAGTTACAGAATACAACTAACTAGCATTATGGGAAATGGTTATATGTTTTTCATGTTCATTGATAATCAATCAAGGTTTTGTGTGTATTTATAAAGACTTTTATCAACATCTGACTGCTTGGTTCCAACCCTTGTTCACTCAAAGGAAATATTTTCAAGAGATTTCATGGATTATTTGATTCTGAAAATAACTTAATTGAGTAGAGCAATAATGTGCTTGTAGATGATCATTCACTCATTGAATTATAGGTATCCAACATAGTTTATCTTGCCCTTGATTCAGATTGACTTCTGGAAGCCAGATTCTGTCACACAAATTAAACCTCACAGTACAGTTGACTTCCGTGTCAAAGCAGAAGATATTGTCACTGTGGAGAATGTTTTAAAGCAGAATGAACTACAATACAAGTAAGTTTACATTCTATAAATACTAAGATTCTCTCCCATGCGTGCTTTCATGTGAGCCTTTGAATAACTCTGGGAAGGTGGAAATGAGACCAACACCATGCCTTCCCCAGGGCCCCACAAATAGGTAATGGCAGAGTTGGCCATGGATTCCAAGTCTGAAGACTTCAGTTCTGATGGATTTTGTGTTTAGTTATTGCTCTAATGAAAATGGTTTTGATTCTTTAACCCCAAGTCTTCTGCCAGATATCTGACTTGCTCCATTTTACAAGCAATGTATAGAGTACAGGCCAAACCAATGGATACTCTGTTATCAGCTAGACATAGTTTTAACCTCAAATAGCTCTTCTTTCCAAGGTATTAGCCAGATCTATTGTGAGCTATGAGGGCTATTGATGCTTTTTTAGTATTAGGATAAATCTAGAGTCAGTCTGATTGGCCCTTCTGTCCTTTTTTCTCTAAAGTCCCATTACTATCTCAAATGGTAGGAGAAAGCATGGAGAGAAAGATGCAAAGAAAGGAAAGTGGTCCCCAAAGAACTAGAGTAGCTGGCTAAGTTGTTCCTGTCTCCCTCCCTGAATACCACTCTGGTCCATCTAGGTCTTTCACAACAAGAACATTTTCCTAAGTAAAGGCAGTTGTCCATTTGCTGATCAAACAAATCAATATTGAATGTCTCCATGTATCAAGTACCAATAAGGATAGATATGGCCTAACATCCTTTAGGGGAAAACAGACTTTAAATGTGGAATTGCAGTAGTATTTAATAGATGGTAAGAAGAGTAAAGAGCTGGAGTTCAGAAGAATAGACCAAGTATAGTGGTCAGGGAAGGCTGTCCTAGGAAATGATGCTTCAATTAAGAACAGAAAGATGAGTAGGAGTTAATTAGCCAAAGACAACAAAAAACCATACTTTAGGCATAGAACAGAACAGATGCTAAGGCTTAGAAGTAGCAAAGACTGTGCTAACCCGGGACATTTGCACAACAGGGAAGGAAGAAGTAAGGTCTGTGGTACAAAGCAGAGGTCCTCCTCCAGGGAGTAGATTAGGGAGGAGCAAAGACAAAGTCTTGGGCTCCCATCCTGAACATTCAAATGTTTATCCAACAGTCCCCCATCACAAGCTCAAGTCTTCGTCATGTTTTCAAAAAATGTAAGCTATATAATTTTAACAGAAATTTATCTTGTTTTTCATATCTTAAAAATGTAAAAGAATAGTATCTGTGCCAGTGAAGTTGTCAGAATTGTCACCTATAAAATCTGTACCTCCATCAGGAGAAGTGGTGTAGCATAGTGCAACAACTAAAGGCTTTGGGAAAAAAACAGTCCAGATTCTAATCCTGCCTTTGCATATTGCTGTGTGATTGTGGGTAATTTGCTCAACCTTTCTGAGCTTCAGCTTTCTTATCCATAAAATGAAGATATAATGCCTCTCTCGAAGGGCTGCTGTGAAAATAAAACAAAACTATAAAAAATAAATTACAACTGATATTATATTGCTGAGAATGCTGCTATGGTTTACTGCTGTACAAAAGAGGGAAAGTATACGTTTTTTAAAAGTCATCAGAAACTGCTATGTTTAACCCCATTATCATGCCTCACAAAGCTTAGCTATGTGCTTTCTGCCTGCGGGAAATGTCAAAATGTGACCTTAAGAATTGACTGTCTTTTTAAAACAAAGATATAGCCTAGTAAGTCTCAAAATGTGATTAAGATTCATGTCTATAACATTTTGCTCTTTTTATTATACTGAAAAGGACATCTAAAATTCTAGTCTTTGGAGCTTTCATTAGCATTTGAAAAGATGAGCTTTTTTTGTAATTCTTTAAGAAAAACAAAGATCAGTGACCATAGATTAACCCTAGCTACCTGAATTATGTCTTAATTCTACCCTTATCACAAAACAGTAAAGGGTTTCTGATGAGAGCATTTCAATCTCTATTTGTAATCAGAAAATGCACTTCCTTTTTTAGTGGTGAACTTTTTGGGAATTGTGTATTAATGTTGTCTCATCTAGAACACAGGACATCCCCTGAGAGCTAAGAGCTTGTTAATTTTTGCCTCTCTGTTCACTGCTTAGCACATTTGTAGCATATAATTTTCTAAATATTAAATAATAATAAGTCCCTGGAAATCCTGGAGAAGCATACCAGCAATATCCTTGCTGGGGCTGCAAGCAGTCCCTGTGCATCCCATTATTACCTCACATGGTAACTAATTTGTATTTAGATGATTTCCTGCTGGCAGAAATTTGCAGTCGTGTTTGTATATAACAAGAGCCATCCACTGCACAAGTTTCCCCAAAATAACTTCTCAGATTTTTTCAGTGTTTCCAACCCTCTTCACCAAGACCTGTATTATTTGGTAGCTTTAATCAGATCCTGAATTATCATAAGAAAAACTTCAAAATGTATGCAAAAAGAAAGGTAACAGTAGTTTTAAATGCCAAAGTTTTACCCTTAGTAACAGAAAGACTAGGAATTAGATCGTGTAAATTTCCAACTTATGGTTATGAAGCTAAGTTGACAGAACCTTAGGCAGCCTGTCCTCCTCGGAATTCCTTGCTACAGATTTAGAAAAGTTGCCTTTGCCCTATTTGACCCAGGGAGCCTGATTGTTGCTAACACCTATATCACCATTTTTCTGCATTTTTTCAGAGGCATACAGGAACTTGTCTAGGATAGCAATGGGCACATAGTAATATTCTTCAGTAGCAGTGGGCACAGAGTCCAGGTAGTGTTCAAATACTCCGTTTTCCAGAAACCTGAATGGGGGATAAAACTGAGTCATGTCTTTCTTTACTTCTCAGACATTGTGTTCCTTGCTTTTTTGTGAGTCCCAGTTATCTA
The DNA here is from genome assembly GCA_963573385.1 of Cacajao melanocephalus. Classification (NCBI taxonomy): domain Eukaryota; kingdom Metazoa; phylum Chordata; class Mammalia; order Primates; family Pitheciidae; genus Cacajao; species Cacajao melanocephalus. The sequence continues at coordinate 55,651 of CAUYLG010057073.1, forward strand.
ATTTGCTTGCATGTTAAAAAAAAAAAAAAAAAAAAAAAAAAAAGAAGTTGTATGGCACTATAAAAAGAGCATATAAAAGTATAAAATACTATACATGCTTCTCTATTTTGGAGCTGTGAGGCATTGTTTTAATCTTCTAGAACAGAAGCTCATTATTTAGTAATAATATTTTGTAATATAACTAAAGTAGTACTTTGTCCTAAATCTAATAAAATCAAATAACCACAGGGCTGGGAAAGATCATTTGAGGTCAGTCCCCCACCTTCAAGCAAAAGTCAGCACCACATTTCAACCTCATTCTGGTGCTCTTTTGCAAGTTACTAGAGGACACCTTTACTCTTGGGTGTCATCTTCAATTTAACTAACTGGTTTTTTATACTTCTTTGTCCTGGATATTGATGAAAATGTTTAATATTTAAGGTAGTAATAATTCTAACAGAATATCTCCTAGTACCAAACAAAATGCCAGCCCCCACACAGTCACTTATCCTTCTAAATAATTTGAACTCAAGCATTGGGTGCAGGTAAGAGGATAGCAGTAAGTTCTGGAAGCTTTGAAATGAAAGAGGATGTCATTTTCTGGTTCTTCTTGGATTTTTTTTTCATTCAGAGAAGCTCATCCTTATTAGACAAGATCTGTTCTTTCAAATTATGATATTGAAACATAATTGTTTTCTTAGCAGTTTCTGCCATTGATTTTTTTGTTTCCAGGTCTTTGTCTCACTTGCTTTGTTTTATTTTGGTTTGGTTAATCTGCTTTTAGTTTTTTGTTATCCTTGAATATCATTTTTCTGAACCACTTATTTTTTAGGCTTTGGTTTCCTCCACATTTTCCTGAGTATGACCATGGTAACTGGCAAATTTCTATTTTTTAAATAAACTTGGAAAACATGTATGTAAACGACTAAAGCTTATGGATTGGAGTCAAGCCACTGCATTTTAGAATTGAAAAGGATGTTGAAATTTACTAATCAAATGACTCCATTCTAAAACTTATGACATTAAGGTCCAGGGACTAGATGATCTTTCTAAAGCCAATTCATGAGTTAGGCAAAACTATGACCTTGATCTTTTGATTCCTCATTCATGATTCCTTCCAATTCTACCCTATTCCCTAACAATTCAGTTGGGGTAGTGAATATAATTTTGCTCACTAAAAGCATTGTTCCTAACTATAGCAGACAGACTAACGGTTCCCAAAAAAGTCTATATCCTAATCCCCAGAACATCTGAATATGTTATGTTTATCACAAAGAGGAATTAAAGTTGTAGATAGAATTAAGATTCCTAATTAGTTGATGTTAAAATAGGGAGATTATTCTGGATTGTCCTATAGGTCCAATGTAATCATGAGTCTTTAAAGCCAAAGAGAGAGGGAGAAGAGGTCACAGTGATTGGATGTGAGGACTTTATCCTCTGTTGGGGCCTTGAAGATGGAGAAAAGGGTGCATCCAAGGAATGCAGGTGACCTCTAGAAACTAGAAAGGGCAAGGAATTAGATTCTCCCCTAGAGCTTCCCTGTTGATACCTCTTTTTTAGCCACACCTCATGTTTATCCCAGTGAGGCCTGTGTTAAAATTCTAACCTACGGAACTATAAAATAATAAATTCACATTGTTTTAAGCCACTAAGTCTGTGGCAACTGACAGCAGCCATAGAAAGCTAACACACTCACAAAGCATTGGCAGCTGCTCAAGAGAAAATGTTTTTCCATGGAATAACTTTTAAAATCTGCTTTTTTTTCCTTTTTAAATAATATCTTAAGATAGTTAAGACCTTAAGAAACTGCTCGTCTTTTGCTAGGAAACAGATCCCATTTAGTATTAATTTATTATACTTTCCAAAAACAGACACAAGTTCATACCCAAGTTCACCAATTGAAGGAGTGACCAGAAGGAAGGTTCAGAGGCTGTCCCTGACATACTTCATCAGAATGTCCTTGGGTCAGCCAGAGGAGAAGCAGACTTTTGATGTGTGTCTGCAATTCTCTGTATATCAGATAAAATCATTTCAAGGTTTAACTGTGGATAATAGAAATTTCTGCAAAGTGACCTCTCTCTGTAATATTCACAGTACTGCAATCAAGGACACTAATGATCATAAACTTTTCTCTGCCAAGCATACATTTCACTCAAAGTAGAAAAGAAAGTGAAGTCACACATACACACACCTTCAGACTGGCCTCATAATAGAAACTGCCACCTGAACAATTCATTTATCTAAATAGGTAGGCCTCAAAGATTTCTGTTACCACTTTCCATATTACCTTGCTACAAAACCATTATTAGATTACTTAAACCACCCAAAAGACAAGCAAGTAGAAACTAGATCTTTAAACCCATTCTTCTTTTACCTAGTAAGTCTTTAGCTTGTTAGTATTTCTGAATTTCCAGACAAGATATTTTTCTCAGAACATAGAGACAGGTCCAAAGTGACAACTTCTCCCATTTACCCAGGACTGAGTAGCTTCCTGCGACTTTTAGTTCTAAATTCAGAAAAGTCCTGAAGAATAAAGACCGTAGATAGGCTACGAGTACATACTGTTGTGTGGAAGCCCAAGGTCCTAACCCAAATGCCGCAGGTACCAGGGGCAACCATTTTCCAAGTTTAAGGCCCACACATAGTCAAATACCTGAGGTTTGGGGTGAGGAAGATCCTACCTTGCTTGCTCCCTCCAGTATCCTTCTCAGTGACTTACTCACTCTTTATGATCAGTAGCAGAATCTCCCTGGAGCAGCTCGGGCTGAAGGTCATCAGGAATAACCAGAGGACAACATGAGAATTATTGGAGAGTGCACTGTGCCATCTACTAAAGCAGTGGCTCTGGGGTTTTATGTTTGTTCACTGGGGGAAAATACACTTGTGTTCATAGGAACACCCACTTTGGTTCATTGCAGGCTACTGATAAGCAACCTGAGAAATGTGCTGGAGGCTCAGTTTGATAGTCGGGTTCGTGCAACAGGACACAGTTATGAGAAGTACAACAAGTGGGAAACGGTATGATGTGTACATGATTTAGACAGACATTACTTTGGGAATTGAACCAAGTATGCCACATTGATCTACAAATGATTCCATTTGGTAGATAGAGGCTTGGACTCAACAAGTTGCCACTGAGAATCCAGACCTCATCTCCCGCAGTGTTATCGGAACCACATTTGAAGGACGTGCTATGTACCTCCTCAAGGTAATCATTTTTAACCATGACCTTGCCATGTCTGAGGGCTTTAAATCAATGAATTCTAACACATGAACATCTGTTTCACAGACATGCTTATCCCAAACATTGTTATAACTCTTTCCTGCCTACATCCCCGAGGGAATCAGATTCTCCAGCTTCTTTTATCATATATGGATTTTTAAATCATTATTTTGATTTATTCAAAAGGAAAAATGCAATAAAATAAGAGAAGGCCTATATATTTAACCACATTCCTGTAAGCAATGTAGATGATTATCTACCTTGATGAAATTCTTCTTTCCCAGCTGTCGTTTGCAAATCCATTTGCTAAAGAGGTTCATAAACTTCACGTCTATCAGACAACATTACAAAGCATATCAACAATTTGTTTCTGTCACCTTCTAACACCATTTTTATCATGTAATTCTAATGAAGGCAATAAAAAGACAAGGAATAAGTGAGAAAGTAGTAAAAATTCTTATAAGATTAGCAACAATCATGATTACTTCTAATTATTCATCCAGTTGTCTTGGTCATGTCACCTAATAACAGCAGCTGAAAATAACCTCCACGTGAGTACAATTAAGCAGGGTAATCAAGCATCATCTGAAAGTATGAGCTTGTCAAGCTTAATAAAAACAATAAATAGCCATATAAGCTTTCGACTCAAACATTGTGAGTCTAGATGCAAGAACATACTGTGTTAGTATTATGTTTTAATTTAATCATGGGATCTAGCTCTTGCTGCTGTTGGGTTTCACTTGTTGAGTCTCAAGCCCAGACGGGTTGTGAAGGTTAACCCCTGAATGTCCTATGATGAATCATGATTTCCCTTTTCCTTTTGTTTGCAATAGGTTGGCAAAGCTGGACAAAATAAGCCTGCCATTTTCATGGACTGTGGTTTCCATGCCAGAGAGTGGATTTCTCCTGCATTTTGCCAGTGGTTTGTAAGAGAGGTCAGTGAGAGTAGTTTTTGGCAAAGAGAAATGTATTTTTTAATTTTCAACTAATTCCTTAAAACCTAGAATGAATAATAACACAGAAAAAAAAATCATAATTACAAGTTTGCAATTTTGGAAATTAGTTTAAATTTCCACCAATAGACCTTTATAAGGCAAGATTTTAAACAGAAAATTCTATTTATGGACCAGGTGCAGTGGCTCATGCTTGTAATCCTAGCACTTTGGGAGGCCTAGATGACTGGATTGCTTGGGCCCAGGCGTTGAAGACCAACCTGGGCAACATGGTGAAACCTCATCTCTATCAAAAAAAAATTGTATTTATTTGAATTTCATTCATCTGAACTTTCTCACCAATGGTTTGGTAGAGAGCCCAACAACTAGCTTAGTAGATCGGTCATTGAAAAGCTAATGGTTGTGGTTAAACCAATTTGATCATTATCTCCTGGCTAATAATCATTGTATACTTCAGAATAAAAGAAAAGAATGCATAGCAGTCCTTACTTTAAATGATTCTGTTTTTCATTCTTTATCATTCTAATAATAAGACATATGTAAAAGCCCTTTAAAAACAACTTTTAAAATATGCATGAGTCTATACTGATATACATAGATGACTCAATAAATAAAAGAGAGTTAAAGAACAACTTCTTGCAGAAGAATCACAACTAATATATGTACAAAGAATGAGCAAAACATAAAATCATCATTAGAACAGCAATAATCATGTCAGGCAAATTCAAAGATGAATGTAAAATTAGTGGATAAAAGGTTAGGGAGAAACAGGACATTTGCACAGTCTCAAAGTTATCTCCTCCCAGAAATGTATTTATTATAAAGGGAAAATTTAGAGTGGATAAACCTAGTAGAAGAAACTACCTTAACTAAGTGATCAAGGTTAACATCACCAGTAATAAACAAGACATATCAATGTCATATACCTTCAGATATTATACAGTGAAAAGACACATCACCTTTGTGATATTCTTTCTTAAAATAAATGACCTCCCTTTAATAATAAAAAAAATTTAATTTTGAAAAATTAGACAAATTCAAAGTCAGGGACATTCTGCAAAATGACCCGACCAGCACTCTTCAACAATGTTAAAGTCATAAAACACAAAAAGACTGAAGAACTTTCACAGATCAGAGAAGACTACGGAGACATGACAAATAAAGGCAATGTAGGATCCTAGACTGGAACCTAGAATGGAATAAGGGCATTAGTAGATAAACCTGTGAAATATGAGTACAGTCTATAGTTTTGGTTTATAGTATTATATCCACGTTAATTTCTTCACTTTAATAATTATACCATGGTTATGTAAAATGGTAACATTCAGGAAGCTGGATGAAGGGTATATAGGAACTATTTTTGCAGTTCTTCTGTAAGTCTAATATTATTTCAAAATTAAAATTATTATTTCAAAATTAAAAGTTAAAAGTTAAAAACATTGAAGTGTGTTAAGTATATAAGAATATTATTATATACAACATATTTTTTTGTGTGAAGCGCTTCTGTATATATTTGTTATGTAGTTTCTAGACATTATGTATCGATTGGCATCACTTAGCTTCACAACATAGCTCACCATCTGCCTTACAGAAGAAGATAATTGGATCTTAGAATTGAATTTTACCATTATTTCCAAGTTATAGACCATTAAAAGAACATGATTATATAGCTCTTCTAACCTAAAAAGCACATGCTTTATCATGTAATATTGTAATTAATTTATATATATATGTGTGTGTACATATATATATGTATATAAATTACAAAGAGTATATAAAAACTGTTCACACATAAAAATCTGATCTATTTTAAAGTTTATTCAAGTAAGCCTAGGAAACAGTTGAATTTAAGCTTAATAAGATGCTGGAACAGAGGGACAATGACTAAGAGAATATATTAAATGGGCAAGATGTCCTTCATTCATAGACAAGTATCTGCATTACTTAACAGGGGCAACAGGATTGTCCCTTAATGAGAAAGACAGCAATGGAGACTCCCATCACTATGCAGCTTGGACTGTTGGTGGGAGCCTCCCCAAAATCCACGAGTGTGAGCTCGCTGATTATGAGAGGCATTCTCACTACCTTTTTGTATTGAACTTTCCCTCTAGTGAGATTATCTACAGAGGGTTTCATAGAAAAGAAATAAGCTAAAAAAAAAAAAAAGAAAGAAAGAAATACGTTTCTAAATGACATTATTTGGAACATGCATAGCTATCAACAGACACCTCTTACTTACTAGAACTAGGTGTTACACTTATACCCTACTAACTTTGAAAAACGTATTGTACTTGTTATCTTAAAAGAAAGAGTATGTATGTTCTTTAGAAGTCTTTGTTTCTCATTAAATTAAAAAGTTAAAATAAAAAGTAATAATTCTGTGAGTTATATATGGACACAATAGGAGTATCTTAGAAACAGAGAAGAATTAGAACAAGTCTAAATAAAAATATAGTAAGTATTGGTAGTAATTTGCTAATTGCTTTTTAAATATTAATATTGTCCACCCCAATAGGAAATACTGCTTACTAAAGTTAACATTCATCAGTCTTTGTAAATTTTAACAGCATCATGCATTCCATGTTTCCATGAAATTTCTCTTCATAATTCACATACAGGCTGTTCGTACCTATGGAAGTGAGATCCACATGACAGAGCTTCTTGACAAGTTAGACTTTTATGTTGTCCCTGTGGTCAATGTTGATGGCTACGTCTACACCTGGACCAAGGTATATGCACCAATACTGAGAGAGGCTAATGAAATTAAAACCAACCTCTTTCTATTATATTTGTCCTAACTATACAGTTCACTTTCAGAGCCGATTGTGGAGAAAGACTCGCTCCACCCATGCTGGCTCTAGCTGCGTTGGGACAGACCTCAACAGAAATTTTGATGCTGGTTGGTGCAGTAAGTATCTAGCTGGCCATTTTGCATGTATCAGTTGAAAAACATAAGAGAAAAAATAAGAAAACACAACAGTGTCTAAAAAAAGAAAAACTGCACAGTTTAATATTTTAGAGTTTTAACTTTCTAAAAGCACCCCCCCCAAAAAAAACCGTTTAATTCATTTGACCAAAATCTGTTGAGAACTCTGTTGCATTCCCAGCTGTGCTAGATGCTGAAGACATAAAACTGAACAAACCAAACATAATTCTACTACTCATGGAATGTATAGTCTAGAGAAGGAGATAGCCATTAAATAATTATTTAAATAAATTGTAATGTGATTAAGAATGATCATAGTAATAACTTTTTCATAGATATTAGTTTGTCACCTACTTGTTAATTTTCTTAGACTGTATTGATCTCACTGTGTAATACTACACAGAGGCACATTGGTGATTCTACATGCAACTTTTTACCACATTAGTTTAAAAACATATCATCCTAATCTTGTGATTAAGTGGATATTATACTATAATATATACATAATTGGGACAACTTTAAAGACTCCTCGATATGGACTCCTATGAAAACCACTCCCTAATTTGAAAGATTAAAACATCCCCACAAGAACTTCAGTAGGTAATCCTTGCCGTTAACATCATATGTTTTTCCAGAAATCGGAGCCTCTCAAAACCCCTGTGCTGAAACTTACTGTGGAACTGCTGCAGAGTCTGAAAAGGAGACCAAGGCCCTGGCTGATTTCATCCGCAACAACCTCTCTTCCATCAAGGCATATCTGACAATCCACTCATACTCCCAAATGATGCTCTACCCTTACTCATATGATTACAAACTTGGTACCAATAATGCTGAGTTGGTAAGTATCATAGTAATAGGTATGGAATTTTACTGTTGAGGTTTATTTTAAATTCTAGTCCTGAAAAAAAATCATTATAAGTACACTTTCCAGAAGTCCCTTTATTGATTTTTTGGTAGTAGAAGTGAAAAACTTATTACAGATTTATAAGGAATCTGGAGTTGGCTAAAAGAAATACAATTTTGATGCAGGAAATTGCTTCCCACATGTGATTTATTGACTAATCTTCAAAATGACAATAGTTCCAGTTCCTCTGGCTTCACCACAATACTGACTTACATGATGATTTCAGGTACATTTGAGATAATCAACAAAGTCGCTTGATCACATATATTTTTTTTTTCGAGTCAGTTTTGTCAAGCTGCCCTGAGCTGGATTTGACACAGATCCAGAGTACAGCAGAGCATAGCAGATGTCATTAGGAATTTGTCACATTTGGGTGATATCAGGTTTAGTCATGAGATACTAAAATTGTTTATTTCACTTTTTGATTGGTGAGGCTCAAAAATAAATCAATCAATGAACAAATAATGTGAATGAGTCTTTACTACATACAGGGAATAAAGCAAAGAAATGTAAGAATCCCTGACATCAAAAAAACTAGAAATCTTATTGAACAATCAAGAGATAGTCACTTGAGCAGTTAAATAATGAGTTTTATAACTATTCTCATTGAGAAATATCACACATCAATGAATAATTTTTTAAAGTAAGCCTGTCTGAATCCTTCAAAGAATATTTAATTTATGAAACATCTGGCCGCCAGAAGTTGGCACCAATAAACAAAAGAACAAATATAAGATTTAAAGTGATTGAGTTACACCCCCCAAAAAAATGTATTTCACTCAGACAATGACATGGATATCTAGCTTACCTAAATGCATAAATTTGAAGACCCAGTAACTTTAAAATTGAAAATTGTTGTTTTATACTTTCAGATTCAGTCTTTCAGAGACCAAATAAAATATGTAACGCTGTAAATATTTTGAGAAGAACAAATCGAAAAAAAAAACCCAGTCTCCTAGAAAATTGATATCTAACAGTTGTATGTGTCCTCTTCTTTAAAAAAAAAATACAATTTTTCAAAAAGCTTTTCATTTTCCCCAGCTGTGGCAAAAAAAAAAAAAAATTAGCACCACTAAATATTTCAGTTTTTTACTTAAGCTCAGTCTGTATGTGTTCCCAGTGAGTGTTCACAGTCCTGCTGTTCCAGAGATGGATATGGTTGGCTCCTCATTTCGGTCCAAAAATTCTGGTCACCAGAAAAGAGGAGGTGGGAGTATTCAGTTTGTATAACTTACGTAAATACATTTCAGTTGGGCCATATCAGAAGAGAAAAAGTCAGTCATAGCTACATACCAAGGAGTTAATAAATAAAACATAAAAATTAAAATTACAAAACACATTAAGGGTAGCAATAACAAATATATCCAGTTTGCTTCAATATCAACTCATTTTAGATGTAAATACTAAAAGACCAACACTAACAGAATAAATCTTAAAGTGTTCCTGGAAGCTGAGCTGCCAAAATTTTCTTATTCAGTACATTTTCTTATTCGAGGAATAAGTTTAAGCCCTTTTATTGATGAGACAGCTTTGTTGCCACTGGTTGTATACAATAATAACCAAAATCTGGGCTACCCTAAAAGTCTCCAAATCATCCTTTCAAAAAAAAAAAAAAAAAAAAGCAAGTTCTGCCTTTAGAATATTATGAATAATTTTTGCTACTTCCTAAGGGAATTTTCTCCAGTAAAAGAAACAAGTCTCAGAGTTAGCAGGTTTAATAGGCCAATTCACATGTGTCCCAAATAGTGTAAAAATGTTCCAACAGAACATGAGTCACTGATACTCTTCCCTAAGAGTCACTTCTTTGCTTAAAATCAAGGAGAGGTAACAGTAAAAGAGGTACTACTCAAAATCCTGTCCTCCAAAATTATTGTTAAATTCTAATTGCCAAAAAAGTATAATAAGCAGAATTCTACCTAAGTAAAATATTCATAATCTATTCTCAAAAGAAGAAAAAGCACAAGCCACAAAATAATCTTATCTTGGATGTTTGTTTCTACACATACAAAACTAAAAAGTTCAAATAAAAGTACATGCTATTTTTGTCTTTACCAGAGTACAAGACAGGTGACTAAAATGCAAAAACTTAATTTGATATATCACATACACTGATTTCAAAGTTATTTTAATTTCCAATAATTTCTCTATGGTTAAAATTTTCTCCAGTATCTTAACAGAAATATTTAAATGCTACTAGTAAGTGGCATGCCACTTAAGGTGACTGTTATTTGATTATGTGATTCATTTGCTATCTGAATTTGGTTTAGCACACCAAAGCAACTTTAATCTTTTGAGTAGCTAGAGATCCTTCCAACTTTTTCTTGTTTTGTAGAATTCCAATTTACTTATTTCCAAAGCACATTTTGCTAAAACAAGCTCATTAACTGTAGTGTAATAACAAATATATGTATAGACAAAGACAATATGAGTCTCTCAAAAATGTCAATATTAATATTTTTACAGTTTTTATTTGTAATGAGGATTTCAAAGGGAAAAAAATAAGTCTTGGTTTAGAAAAGTTAATTTTCCACCCAAATCTAGTGCTTCCATATTAGTTCTTACATAGAGAAATGTGACTCTACTGCAGAAACAAAAGTTAGTAAAACTTAAGAAGATGAATTCTTGCATCATACCACATTAAAATTTAAAGGAAACAATGAGGACTTATACAGCGTTCTGCCAAGTCATTCATGTACATAAGATTTCTACTTCTCTTTATACCTATAAAAATTATCATTATATTTATAGCAGAAAATATATTTCAAGGAGAATAAGACTAGACCAAAGGAAATTATTTTGTGCTTATGTTAGCACTTTCAACCCAAATTTAGGACATTCTATAAGCAGCAGTCCTTTGATTTCTGAGTTATGATAAAAATTTATGTGGCTTCATTTCTGAATGATTTTACATGTCGCTTGCCTAATAATTGCTCATATCATGAGACAACCTTCAGAAGAAAGAAAGGCAGACATAAGAATGCAAAAGACCAATGAAGACCAAGGAACAGGAAAAGTATAATATGGATTGCAGAGAAAACTAAGAAAAGATATCTTTAGCAGAGCAGTAAAAGGTAATGGAATAACAAGAATATCTTACACATATAATGCCTTCCTGTTTGCAAACTGCTTTTACCCATATTATACTGTTTAAAGCAAGGATACAAAGTGCACTATGAGCTTCTAATGGCCTCATAAATTGTCCAGTCTCTCAGTGTAGACCTCTTTAATATAAAGTTGCCACTACCTTCAAAATAAGTTTAAGACTTAGAAGAAAACAATGAATTTAGATATCCAAAATTCTAAAGGACAATGAAATATTGAATTCTGTGAACTCATTATTATCAGAGAAATTAAAACTGGGAGAAAAGGCTCTCAAACCTAGCCATATGGCTGCGCTTATGGGATAGGAAGAAGCTCCCAGTCTTTGGTACACCTTCCCCTGCAAAGATGCCTACATGGCACCGTTAATAATAAATAATATCACTTCAAAGTGAAAAATGGGAAGTCAGAGGAATATCCAGCCAAAAAGTATCTCTCCACAGATTAACAAAATGGAAAGCAGAGTGCCCTACACAAAGGTGCCAGTCCAGGGCATGAGTCTTGCACCATTTCTTTGCATTTGAAGCAAAGAATGTTATGGCTAGAAAAGTCTTAGACATTCTCTGGTTCTGTTTCTCATTTTCCAGCTAAGACATGGAAGGCTTGGCAAAGCCAACACTAGTAGTCAAGGTGGCCCTAAGTCTAAAGCTACTGGCTCCTGAAGAGTCTTCTAGGCTGCCTCAATTTCCAAAGACACACAGACACTTACTGATGTGGCCACTTCTACGGTGGTACCCCATATAACTGTTTTGTAGAAGAACATTCATCAGAAGGTCTTTAATCCCAGACAGTATATCATAATTACCTCTGCCTCTGGACATTACTAAAGATGTACTCTGGTTAGCTGAGATGACTAACTTCTCATGGCCTAGTCTTTATGATTCTGGCACATTCTTTGGAGAGATATATATTCATTAACCAGGAGAAAGATAACAGTAACCAGAAGAAGAAATATGACAGAGTTTCTGAAAAATTGTTAAATGTGATCAAAAGATAGACAGCTAATTCTAAATTCTAACATCTTCCAGTCCAGTGGTGCCTCAGTCACTGCCTCTTAACTGAAGGTTTAATTAAGGCATCACTAAGATAGAAGTCCACGGCACTCCTCAAGTGTGTGAGTGTAATGCAAGACTATTATTAAAGACTAACATAAAAATCAGAGGGAAGAAATATTGTGATTAGAATGCAGACAATTGCAGGACCATGCACACACCCACGCATATCACCCATCACAGCTGCAATATGTCCCTGCCTAATAGCAAAAGTAGTAAGCCACAATTCTGCTTTCAGGCAGGCTATCAGCAGCTCAGGTGAACAGGGCTTTAGGCACAAAACATCTGCTGCAGGAATTTTCTCTGAATTTATACTCTCACTTAAAAGACAAAATTTTAAATGACAAACACGGAATTTATTTGATTAAGAAACTAGTTGCTTATTCACCATTATGTGCTTTAAGTGGCTTCTTGGCCTGATGAAATTCTCCTACTGGACGTGGTCAGTACATGGCTTATCAATCATCAGAAATTTCACGGCCAGGCCCAGTGGCTCATGCCTGTAATCCCAGCACTTTGGGAGATCAAGGCAGGAGGATCACTTGAGTTCAGGAGTTCAAGACCACCCTGGCCAACATAGCGAGTCCTCTTCCCTACTAAAAATACAAAAATTCAGCTGGATGTGGTGGCACACTCCTGTAATTTCAGCTTCTCGAGAGGCTGAGGCATGAGAATCATTTGAACCCGGGAGGCAGAGGCTGCAGTGAGGTAAGATCATGCTACTGTACTCCAACCTGAATGACAGAGCAAGACTCTGTCTATTAAGTGCTCATTATAAAGTATGTTTCCTGCCAGTGAGAACTTATAATCCTACTGAAATGATGAGACTTGGGTACCAGAAACCATACAAAAGGAAAACAGAATTAGGAATTTCCAATTATGTGCGGTAATAAAAATTCAGGAAAGGGAAATGGCTATGCTTGCTGAAGCTATTCAGTGAAGATTATAGAGAGGGGCTGCAATTTGTTCTGAGCTTTGAAATCTGGGCAGGATTTGAGTGGCAGAGAAAGGAATTGGGTGTTTTAGGCAGAGAAAAGAGCCAACAAATGGGCTATGATGAAACTGAAACATGAAGTTGTGGAAGGAAGTAGAAGGGGTCATCCTGTACTGAGTGTTCTCCTTAGGGAAGAGTAGGGGCAAGGGCCAATCAATGAGGTGACCAGGTTGTGTGGGCACTTGAATGCTGGGATGAATCCTGTGTCACAGTGGGCCCTGGAGCCAGGAACCTGGAAAATAGGATTGCAGATCCAATACAAGACTTCCAGTAGAATTTGGAATTCAAACAAACAGTTTTCACTGTAAGCATGTCCAAATAGTTCATGGGACAGACTTATACTGAAAAAGTATTGTTTATCTGAAATTTAAATTTAACTGGTCAGTCTTGTGTTTTTTGCTAAGCCTGAAAATTCTGGGAATAAAGTGATGTTTTAGCAAGACTCACCTAGCAGAGATGTTTAAAAGGTACCTGTAATGTCATTAGCAGAGAAAAACACATTCTCATAGTACCTTGGAAACCAGTTGTCCTTTTTAATCTTTTTTCTAAAATAAATTCTAGTCTACCATAATTAAATCTTTTATATGACTTCCATTTCAACTAATTTTGCCCCCTCCACCTCCAGATAACATTTGGCAATATTTGGGAGACATCTTTGGTTGTCATAACTGTCGAGTTCTACTGGTATCTAGTAGGTAGAGGCCAGGGGATGCAGGTAAACACCCTACAATGCACAAAACAGCTCTCCCATCCCCAGCAAAAAATTATCCAGCCCAAAGTGTCAAGAGTACCAAGGTTGAGAAACTTGCTTTAAATAAAGATAAGAACAGAGTCACATTCCTGAACAAAGGCTCTTGCCTTTCACAGGATCTTATACCTGTTCTTTCATAGGATATTATACTTGAGATGTTCTGCCAATCTCAAGTGCAAGAGAACCTACAGATCCCCCAGTACACAGTATTTATTTATTTATTTGGGAGAAAATCCACTTCCACCAGGAAAACAAATAATAAATAAACTGTCTGGGCTTTGCAATTTCAGCTGACTCACACTTCACATTTCCCTTGAATTTCAAAGAGCTTAAAAATATGTATGCAGATCAGTCAAAGAAAAAGTCTGGTTTTCATCAGTGAAAGCATTGCCACACTCCCCATGGGCTCTGTGGAAATCGGCAGGCCTGGTTCTTCTAAGCCAAACTTTTTCCTAACTCTTTGCCCTTCTCTAATCTCATGGCCTCCTTTTTCTCAAAACGTATTTGTTTTTTCAGGTCTCAAATGCTTTCTCCTTGGTGCCTGCTTATAGACCGTAAGGCCTTCTTCTTTTGCACCAAAATTATAAAAGTTAAATTTCTTATTGGTCCCATGGTGTAAGTTACCCATTATCACAGGACAGAAGGAAGGAAACTGCAGTTAAAGATCGTTTTGATGCTTCCCTTATCACAAATATTCACCCACAGGGATGGCTAAACTCAGAACTTCCAGTTAGAAACAAAGTTCTACAGAAAATTTCCTTTCAATTGTTTTATGCCTTATAGTTGGTTTGGAGCTTTTGTTTTCTTATACTATAATAATGGGCCACTGGAAGATTAGAAAAGGCAGCTCCCTGTCATGATGCTGGCCATGTACAAGAGATTGGAATGAGGACTATGTGCACAGTCATGAAAGGGGAGCTCCTTTATCATATATTACCTGGGAACGCAGGTCAGTGGAAAAGAATATCCTCTCCTTATTCATCTCACCAGGTCCATGAAACTCCACACCTGGAGAAGCATTACACTAGCTTTTACTTTCTCTTGGGCTGTGAGCTAGATGTGACATTTTAGACTCTCTTTGTCTTTTGCTCTAGGACCAAGGCCTCTTTTCGAGGAAACAGATGACAAAAGAGAACATGCATAAGATGTGGTAGGAAATTCATAGCTAAGGATTAATAAAGGCTGACCATGTTTGGCCTTAACTGAAAGCAAAGTTTTCTCTGAGGCTGGTTTATATTTAGCTTCCTTCTGTTCTTTACAATTGGTAAAACCAGCTCTAGCAACACTTCTTTTGAAGTATTCCAAGGCCACAAGGAGAAGTGAAAAAGAGCAGAGGATTTAAAGAAAGAAGAACCTAGCTCAAGTCAGCCACTTACAGGGCTGCGTGCCCTTGAGCAAGTTCTTTCATCCTCTGTGAGTTTTAGTTCTTTTATCTGTGAAATGGGGATAAAAATATCTAGCTCTTATCAAGAGCTCTTTGTAAAGCCTAAGTTTTTATGTAAATGTTAGTTCTGATTTTGAATCCACTGAGAAACAATGTAAGATGTCCCTCAAATGGCAAGTGGTATAGCAATTGCCACTAATTGGAGTTTCAAGATATGGGCCGAGCTCTCCGCTGTGTTGCTGCTTCTTGGGTCTTCCGTCATCTGCCCTCATCTCTTTTTACGGAAACATGCAAGGGAAAAGAGTTACCACTCTAACACTGTAGCAAATGCAAGAATTACCTTTCTCTCTACCATTCTTGGCAGGGGTCAGTCATCCAGGTTGATTGGAACATTCCCACTGAGCTTGCTGCCCCAGATGGCATTCCATTCTGCTAGAAAATTCTGTGTCAGTGAAATGTGGACAGATAATGTTGGGAAGATAAATGAGTAACATTTGTGAAATTATTTGAACTCTTCTAAAGAAAAGACCCACACTGATTCCAGGGATTTTTGTTAACATAATTGGAATTTAAAATATGATATTTGACTTGATTAATGTCTCTTCTGACATTTTTGTCTTTTGGCCTTGGAGGAGATGAGAGAAAGGATCCATAGACTTCCTTTTTTAAAAAATTAATAGAAGTAAAATGCACAGAAGATGTCAATGTCTAAATGTGGCAACCTGTCAACCATCAATAAATGGTAGCACTCTCCTCTCTAGAAGCATCCCAATCGCCACTCAGGTGGGTTCAGCCTCTGCAAAGCTGGGAACTCTGCACCTCCACCCAAACCCTGACCATTCATAATGCCCCTAAGCCCGAGTGTTAGACTCAGTCAACTAATCATGTTTTAGGTGCTGTGCAATCTGCTGAGGATACAAAATGAATAGCCAACAATTCCTTCCTTCAAGGAGCTCAGCTGGAGAGGAAATAGATGCAAAAACAACTGATTATAGCACACAGTAAATCCTGATAAAAGTGTGAGCCCCCAAAAAGGAGAGGTGCTCAATGCTCCTATGAGAGTAGGAGCAGCTTCACAAAGAAGATAATACTAAAACTGAATCTGGAAAAACAATAGCAATTCTTCATATTAGCAAATTGAGAAAGAGGATTCCAGTGAAGAGAAAAGGGTACCCACAGTCATGGAGGTCAGGAGAAGCAGGAAAGGGTGTATAGGGAAGTAATTCAGGAAAATCTACCTCAGAAGGAACACGGGAATGCACAACAAATGATGTGGCCTGAGAGACAAAGCCAGAGCTGGTTTGCAACAACTGTTTTTGCCAAGAAAGGTTTGACTCTAATAGGAGGTAGAGCCACTGAAGACGTGGTGATGAGGTGCTCTTCAGAAGATGAGAAATTAGGTGGATATCAAGATGTGAGAGCAACTCAGGACAAGAGCTGAGAACTTAGGCACAAACTAAATGTCCTTCCAATGTGCACCAGTGACAGGAATAAAATAGCAACCTTTTTAAGCTCGCATCAACCTCAGATATTGCTTCAGCATCAAAAATAGAGCAACTGTTTCCAAAAGATGCCAATGAAGGCATAGAGAGAACTCAGGTGTGACTTTACATGCCCAGAGTATGGTTTGAGAAAAGGCCAGCTAAACGTTTCTCTGTGGCTTTAATGGAAATCATTACTAAATTGATAAGATATTAAGTCAAAAGAGATAACAGATCACAAGTAGCCCCATTTGGTTTTGTCTGAAAACTGTATTATGACATTGCATGTAAATATGTTGAGAGACTTGAAAGACAATCAATCAACACTTAAGTCCAATAGATAATGACAATGACTATTAAATCTTCTCAAGTCTTCATAACCTTTCATGTTTAGAACTAATCTTGAAGAAATATTTCTTCTAACTAAAAATAATCATTCAAGGCTCAAGGAAAAATTGAAGCAAAGCCTGAAGAAGGCAACCAGGGAAGGAATAAGAATTCTTTAAGATCAGAGGTTCTGCCTTCCAGAAAAATAACTAACTAGAGATTTCCTTTGATAAATGGCAAGTTAAAGAAATTGTAGAATGGTAGAAAATATCATGTTTACCTACAAAAAGAACTATTCCCTCACCATGTTTCACATCTCTAGAAGATGGTTTTAAATCTATTATGAGTATTGTGTAATGTTTGTAGCTTGTTCTGATTTCAGTTGGCAATGGAACCTATACCAAAGGGTTAAGAAAAGATCTAAATCTAGTGTCTTTGTTTCAACAAGATTAAACAAGAGGAGCAATGTATTTAGGCCACAGTAAAGATTCCATGCAGTTGGAGAAAGCATGTCTTAGTTTTTCAGTTTGGAAATAGGAAAATGGAACCCTGAAATTTGCAAGTACCAACCCAAAATTCTGAGAATAATGTTAGTTCCCGGAAACTGATTGCATCATTTCAGTGGACCAGAGAGAAAATAATGACTTACATTTTATAAATCTTTTTAAGTTTTCTAATTTGCCACCTGGCTGCTGAAGCATTAATGCTTTAGGAACTGGAATCCTTGAAGTCTTACAGCCATGCCCTCATCAGTTTTGACATAAGACTCTACTAAAACCGGTTTCAACATTAGAATAAGGGAAGGAAAATTGCTACTTTGAAAAATCATATTATTCTGATTTTATCACCAACCTTGCAGTTTTCCAGGCATATGTAGAAGAAGTAATTACCATGCCAAGTATGAAATATAGCCAGTTTCATAACCCAAATGAATTATGGCTAATTCTCCTGCAGTAAACAACTTGTTTTTTTAAATCTGTATTCCCCAAACAGCTGAGCCAGGCTTGTTTAAATAAAACACTTAAAACACTTGTTTCTCAAGTGTTTTATTTAAATAGGCCGTATGTCAGTGGAGTTTTACCGCAGAGTTTCTGAGTGCAGAGAGCCTTTCCCTAGGAGTAGGGTACAGGGAACTGGAGGGCAATGGTTCTTATGAGAAGTTGATGCTGCTTCTAAGAGAAAAGAATACACGTAAGTGAATACTTAACAACTTTTTTAAATTCTGAAATTCAAATGTTCTGCATTTTGAAATAGAATGAATATTCTCTAAATTTTTAGTCTAAAAATTTTCCAAGCTGGAGCTACCACTCATCCTTGGAACTGCCAATTCCTAAGTACTTCCACGCTGGCACTGAATATTGCATTGACTAGCCAATCCAATGTGCAGTTTCTAATGCTCCTGCCCTAACTCACACAACCCTATGGTAACTTAATCTGGCTTTATAACCTGCCACATTGCCAAGTGTTTTCTTTTGTTTTGTTTTCTTTGGGTTTTTGCACGTGTGTGTTTTGGTTTATTTCCCTGCAAAGAGGCAGACAACTTCTTTGCCCAGCCATAAAGGCTTCCTGGTCCCCTGCTTTTCTCTTACAAACTCCAGAGACAAGATAAATAGAGGCTCAGAGTGAATGCTTGGGGAGGGTATTAGGGAAGACATCTTTGCACAAGAATTACTGGGATCATATAACTAAGTTAGGCAGAAAGGTGAAAATGAGTGGTAAATAGGTATATAATACTATCCAAAGGGTTACTTACATGGTTTGAATGACTTAAAAATAATGTAGAGGGTGTTTGACAGTGTGCTTTTACTTACTTACTTACTTATCGCTGATTCTTTTGCAGAATGCCCTGGCTAAAGCCGCTGTGAAAGAACTTGCCACACTGCATGGCACCAAGTACACATATGGCCCAGGAGCTACAACAATCTGTGAGTCTTGGCTTCAGAACTGTGCAAAGAACTGTGTGCCTAAACAGCCAACAAATGATTCCTGGGGCCTTTCTTTTCTGACTGTTTAAAGCATGTGGCTTTTGCCTCACAGCAAATTTTTCTCAAATATGTAATCAGTTTTCTGTTCAAAAAAAGGAGGTAAAGCCTAGGCAACATCGTAATCTTGTCTCTAAAAAAATGTAAAAATTAGCTGGTCATGCACACCCGTGATCCCAGCTACTCAGGAGGCTGAGGCGGGAGAGTCACTTGAGCCCAGGAGTTCAAGGTTATAGTGAGCTATAATTGCACCATTGCACTCCAGCCTGAGAGACAGAGTGGGATCCTGTCTCAAAATAAAAAGGGAGGGGAGAAAAATATCCTTCTCAACCTACAGAGACATTTGCTCTCTGTAAGCATCTACTGAGCACTTACTCTGTGCCAGGGCCTCACAAGGCAGTAAGAGAACAAGAAAGTAAACATAAAGAAAAGAAAAGATGAAAGGAGAAAAAGAAGGAGGGCAATCAGGGCAGTCTTTTTAAGGAACTGGCAGTAGGAAAGCAGGAAAAATAAGCAGTCTTTTGTGAAACAGGTGCTAAGTGCTGTGACATTAGGATGCACAAGGAAGGAACACACCCAAAGACCAACCAACCCCACAGTATCAGGATTAACTTCCCAAGGTGATAACACAAAAGTTTTATCTGAAAGGACCATTGCTGGAGGAAAGCATAAGACAGAGTGTTTTCTTGGCTAAACAGGCGGCAGGTACCAGGGCTACTTGAGGCACAAGTCAACTTCAAGAGACATTAGTCCCTCTAATCAGCCACTTAGCATGTGCAAGCAAGTGGCTAGAGATAGCAAGTGGCTATAGTGGCAGGGACTAGACCCCAGAGCTGTGGATGCTGCAGCTTAGATTTCTCTGGAAGGCAAATTCTACAGGCCTCATTTTCAATTTCTACGTGTATCTTCCTTTGCCTTCAAATGATTTCTTTCTGCCTGAGGTTGGAAAGAAATTGAAACACACACATAAAAAAGGAACTGATCTCATCATCAAGCAGCCTCCAGTGCAGCTGAGGAGGCTCCAGTCCTGAGTTGTCAGGATATTTTTAAAGGCTTTATGCAGAATACAATTCTGTTTATTATTTTTTAAAAACTGCTCTGAATCATATGACGCATATGTTTTCTTAAGGGGCTCCTAGCAGAGACAGCCCACCTATTTATACATTGTGAACTTGGTGCATGTTTTATTCAGTTCAACTAGGTTTTTTTTTTCATTACACTGTAAGACCTTGGAGGGCAGAGCCAACATCTCTCCTTTGTTCTGGCATCTTCAGAGTTGAGCCCATAGCCTACTGTTCAGTGGGGGCTATACAATTGTTGATTGAAAAAATAGATGAGTGAATAAATGAACAAATGAATGAATTAATGCATACTCTACATGTTAGTGACAACATGGATGTTACTGAATAAATTAATAACAAATACTTTATCTATGCCAGGCCCGATGCTAGATAAACACTAAAGATCCGAAAATGAAGGCATAGCCCTGCCCTCAAGCTTCTTCAATCTTATCATTTGGCATAGTTCCAGCCAGGTTTAGAGTCTTCTCCTCTTGCCAATCATCATGTCACTTTCCTTATTTTCCTGAGAGATACACATTTTTTCACACTATAGAGTGTAGTTTACCATAGCATACAAACACACTGAGAATTTTGCATTACAGATTACATGCTTTCTGAGGTATTAAACACATCATTTCTACAAACTGAAGTTGTGATAGGTTTAATGATAAGATCTGAGTAATTTTTTAAAACAGCCCCATAACATTTATGATCCAATTTACTAGAAAATTGGCTTACTCAAAATATTTTGCACAATGAAACATTTGTAATGATAAAAAGAAACCGGCAATTTTTTAAAGCTCCTTTCTAGATTTAAAGTTTTTTTTCACTGCTGTCTGTACATTTTCAGATCCTGCTGCTGGGGGCTCTGATGACTGGGCTTATGACCAAGGAATCAGATATTCCTTCACCTTTGAACTCAGGGATCAAGGCACATACGGCTTTCTCCTTCCAGAATCCCAGATCCAGGCGACCTGCGAGGAGACCATGCTGGCAATCAAGCACGTTGCCAGCTATGTCCTGGAACACATGTACTAGTTGGGAAAGCTGATGGCCTTGTTTCAAAATGCTCACTTTTCATTTCTTTTCTTTCTTGAATTCTTATTTTGGTTTGCCTGGATGTTTTACGGATCTCAACCTTTCTTTTAAGCTTCTGGGTCTATTAAACTAGGTAGATCTTTTCATATTGATTATAATAAAAGTAAATCATTATCATTGGAAAAACCTGACATATGGTCTACTTCTTTGAGGGAAAACTGATGTGAATGAATGACCAAGCCAGCCATGCACACTGAGGATCTGGTCAGCTGTACAGGAGTTAACATCCCAGGGTGCTGGCTGAGACCATCAGGGTGCAGAGGTACTGGTTACAGTGGGAGGCTTGTGAGTTAAGAAGAAATATAAAGAGAAATTTAGGACTATAAAACCTGGCATACATGAAAAGACTCCATTTTTCTTAGTCTAGTTTTCATCTTAGCTCACTGAAGTTATTTTATCAGTTGTCTACTACACGCCATGCGCTTTGCTAAGCAATTGAGGACAGAACAATGAAAAAGAAAGATAACATTTCTGCCCTCAATGTGTGCGTAGGCCCTTTGGAAAGACAGACATTAAATAATTAACTCATTAATTCATAATTTATTAGTGATCTAATTTACATTAATCAAGTAAGTGCTGGATGAACTACACAAAAAGAACACACAAAAACTCTACTTGCTTGATGTAGGGGAGAAGCCTCCCTCGGAAAGTGCCATAACCTGAGAAATGAGTAACAGTTAGCTGGACAAAAGGAGGACCCTTTCGAGGCCTGCTGACTATTCCTAAAGTGTAAGAAGGAAGCCAGTGAGGGTGGAATTTTGAGAGCTGAGGAAAGAGGAGCATGTGTGCAGGCTAGGGAGGGCCGTGGGAACCATGTCAGGCAGAGCTTAGAGGTCACATTAAGGATTGGGGATATTGGTCTAAGAACAATGAAAATCCACTGAGGATATTAAGTCGTTAACGATATGATCACAGTGTTTTCCAAACACCAGTTAGGCTAGAGTGTGGAAAGCAGATCAGAAGTGAGACAAGAAGATGCCAGGGACCCTGACTGGACCAGTTGGGCCAATGAACATGGCAAAAATCACTCCAGGACTTGTGCATCACACTTGACTTGATGTTTTCCAGAATTGGAATTGAACGTGCTAATGTTAGGAAGTATTGTGCCAAGTTCAAATTTTAAAATGGAATAAGACGTATTAAAGTTATGATTTAGGGGCATCTCTTACTTAAAAGTCTTTCTATATGGCTTCAAGATAAATGAGACTCCACATTGGGCATAATATGTTAAAATATCTATAACAGTGTTCTATTCATAAAGAGAATCCTTTGAAGTAGTATAATGGGTTGTTCTAAAGTTGTCAAGCCAAAGAATGATTAATTGCATTAATTGTCCACTAGATGGTAGCAGTGCAGCTGCTACAATGTGACAGTCATCTTCAAGCTCATTTAGTAATACATCATTTAAATAGAGAGACAGAGACCCATAGGTACAAAACAAAAAAAGAAAAAAAGAAATTCCCATTAATTGGTCAGCAATATTGGTGTTAATCAAAAAGCAGATGTAATTTAGCTACATTATCTTTCCTCTACTCTTTAAGTTATATCCACGTTGTGTATTGGAGGGCTAACATAGCCATAGTTATCTGAGTGAGGTAATCTTCGTGGAGGTGTGTCATTAAACTCCTGTTCCACACCATACTCACTCCCTTGTGCTATCTCTGGCAAGTAACACCAACCTCTTGTCTAAGGGATGCTGTGGCCCAAAGTATGGAAATCTTGGCAAACCACAAAGAACTCTCCTAATTCCCTACATTGAATGCTTTAAAATTGAAATTAGAAACATATGTGGGCTGCTTTTTTTAAATTTCAAGGAATTTTTAAGGATGAGAACAAAGAATAGGAAAGCAAATATGCACATATTCTTATTTGAAATCCCATGTATCTGAGATGTCCTGCACCTGAGCAATTTTTGCTATAAACTCTGTCTACTGAAAGTTAACAGGAAGCTGGCTAGAATTTGTCTGGGCAAGACCAAGAAAAACAGAAAGAAATCTGCCTTAGTCCTCACTGCAGTAGTATCTGACCAGCTAATGAGACTGCTGTGAGTCCACCCAGGCTTGCCCACCCAAGAGCCCCAGGTTGTGGGGGTATCTCTTCTCCTCCTTCCTTTCACCTACTCCCATCCTGAGATCCCAGAGCAGGCTCCGAGACTTTCCTTCAGCTCTAAGGTCTTGGCTCCCAAAGCAACAGTGAACCAACAGCACAAGAGTAGCCCCTGAATCTTTTCTTTCTCAAGTGATGTGGCTAGAAAATAGCAAGACTGATTTTCTCATCTGGATTATGGAATTCCTATATACCTAGAATAATATGCCATTTGTTAATCTTCTTTTGCAAGCTGGCCTATATGAATTGGTTGAAGAGAGAATTTCTAGAAGGAAAAGAAGGCAGACCATGACAGTTAACATGTTAATTTGGGGGCCAAATAGGGTTCTGCAGAGCCTCTCAGGTCATCTCATGGGAGCAGATATTCACTGCCCCCCAACAAGGTTGGATACTGCCTGAATCATATACAGCCACATGTATGTCCACAAATGCCACCTTTGCTGCAACTAATTAAGAATTTCTCTGCAGTATTTGCAGGGTAGTTTTGTTTCAATGTCAAGAATCCAATGTTCATAACCAAAAGCAACCATTTTTTTCTTACAGTGTACCTTTTGTGAGATACGTAAATGTATTCCAGAAGGTTACTGGATTGAATTTGAAGATAAAAAATTATTTGGAAGATTATTAAATCACAATCCAATTTTCTTTTTTTTTTACCTTTTTTCTGTTTTTACTTTTTTTTCTGTTCGCCTTTTTAAGGCATCACTTCCATTTTCTAGGGCATTTCTTGTATAGTGATAATGTTTGAAAATATATGTAGAAAAGCATAGCTAAATTATATGGTGACATGTTAAACTATGGCTAGACATACACTACTGCAAATATTCTAGAAGTGCAGAGCTCCAGAAAGATAGAAAATTATGGCTGCGTGAAGTATTCACTGCTAAGCTACCTTTTAAAGAGGTTGATTTAATCTGTGAAACATCACCATCTTACATAGCCAATCCTAAAATGATATGGTGTTTGACATTATTCATCCAACCCACACATATGCCAAGACCTTTTATAAATCTTATATATATGCTTGCCAAGAAATAGCACTTGTTCTGAGGAAAAGCTCTAGAACATTCTTGAAATTCATCTACTGTATTTTTCTTCAGAGGCTAGATTGGAGAGGCAATGGGAGTTTCAATGCAGCACATGTTTATATCCTATTCCAGATACAAGAAAATGACAATATGTAATCTATTAAGAAGCCAAAGATGCACTTTTATTTATTAACAAAGGCTTATCCTGAGATAAGAGAAATACTGGGGTCTTCAAAACACTCATCTAGATCCCCCAAATAAAATGGAAGTGTTCTTCCTTCCTTACCTGAAAAATAGACATAGAAGCTTTCTCTACACAATTTTAAAACTAGTCACAGAGGAAAAGTCTTCAAGAAACTATAACAGAATTCTAAAATTAAGAGGCTTTCTATTTTTCCTCTTTCAACTTTCCTGTATTTTGCAGAATTGTTTTCAAGGGGTATTTATAATTTTTAGAATCAGAAAATTAAACTCCAAAAAGCAAAGCTCTAACATTAAAAAAAATTCTTGAAATAGTCCACACTAAAACAGAGAGATGTTTTATCCCTAAAGGTCATGGCCACCGCTTTAATCTACCACATGATCTATTTTGCTATCAGTTCTGCAGCCTAGCCGTGGCCAACTGTAAGTCTCTGTTAACAGCATATGAACATTTTATCAACTGTCTAGAGAACATAGACATGTTTGTTAGCACCTACCATGAAGTCCCTCGTATACGCTGTCTCACTAAGCCTCACAGTCACTTGTTAGAGTCACATTAGCAACCCCATTTTACAAATGAGGAAACGAAGGCCCAGAATAACTATGCAGCCTGCTCAAGGTGATGTAGCTAGTGTGTGGGAACCACACTGAAGTGATGTCTGTCTAAACCCAAAGTCAAGGTCTTTCTTTTTCACTGCTCCTTGGTCAAAAGTATCTTTAGTCAAAAGCAGTGGAGCAAACATTTGCTTTGGGAGTTCTCAGTGCTGATGAGCTTGTCCAGTGTCAAGAACATGAAAGCATTTGTAAAACTCTCCTCTTCCTTACCTGCAAGGCTGGAACCAGAAACTCCATTTGGGGAAATAAAAAAAAGTATTGAGTTATATCACACACCCGTCAGATGGAGAAGAATGAAACTACTGCTGTTGTGCATGTAACAGGGGTGTCTCTCCAACCACACTATTTTGATAATACCCAATTATGACTCTGAGAAGTTTTATATATGATCAGCTATATGTTTGTGAATGTGAAGAGGCAGTTTTCAAAATGGAAACTCTAATAAGTTGTCTGATTAGATAAATTCACCTACTCTTTAAGGTCACCTATGATTCTAGGTCAAGGTGTTATTCTCCCATAATTAACAAAGTTGTGTTCAAGACTAAAGATCTCTCAGAGATGGTTTTAAATGGTCTATAGGTGGCTTTCATTAATTCAACTTTCAAAAGGTCCTTCCAGCCACTTCTAGGGATACTGGGGTACCTTGCTAAACATTGACATCAGTGCTGTCACCCTCCTATCTTCTGGACCTGCCTTCAGGATCAGTGACGCCTTCTGGAAACTGAGTGCACACAGGTGCAGGGCCATGCTTTGGCCTGGTCTGCTGCAGCAGAGTGGCAGCTCTGGTGGAGCCTCTTCCCT
Organism: Cacajao melanocephalus; assembly: GCA_963573385.1. NCBI lineage: Eukaryota > Metazoa > Chordata > Mammalia > Primates > Pitheciidae > Cacajao > Cacajao melanocephalus. The sequence continues at coordinate 81,616 of CAUYLG010057073.1, forward strand.
GCCATTTGGTTCCCCTCTGTCAAGTAGCTGCGGGCTGCCCCTCAAATCTTCATTTGTCCTCTTTCACTTCTTGCAGAGCAAGCCTGGGTTAGAGGGTTTTTTGGAAATGGCCTTTGAATACCAAGGATACCAGAGTGTGCATGCTCTGTTGTGTTCTGTGACGAATGGGAAATGTAGGCTTCCAGAAAACCAGCTCTCCTCTGAAACGTGATGGACCTAAGCAGGACAGGAGTGGCTCAGTGTTGGGATGGACACTGTCACCCAGCCATGCTCCACCAGGGCCACCAGTGCATATTTGGCTGGTGGTCTTTGAGCATGAGAGACTCTGCTGTTCACTGATTCTCCACCCCAGTTGGTGGCCTCCAGGATGGTAGTGGCACCCCCACAGCCCCATCTTCAGCATATTCTGAAGCCTCAGAGTAGAAATTCCTGCTAATGCTCTGTGTGGACACCTTTCTCCCATGGACTAAAGGAGATACGGTACTCTTAAGCTTTTGACCTCATGCCTTGTGTAGTAAAAAAGGATTTGAGGGTTGTTTTGTTTGGTTCTTGAGAGGGTTGCATTTTGTTTTTGTTTCCTTTTGTTTATGTATTGGCCTTTCCTCTTAGTCTTTTCATGTAGATCAGATATTTGAAAGGGTAAACGATGGTTAGAGGTGTAATGTGCAGCCTGTTTATATGTTATTTCGGGAAACTTACCTTGGATGGGAAAAGGAATCAAGGATTCACCAGGCCAGTGCTGGCACACTCACCCTCACCTTTTCCCCATGGTTCAGTACCTACTGTTTTTCCTTTCAAATATATGATTGTACTAGTTCTTTCCATATGAAAGAATTCTCCTTATTTAAATAAAAAAAAGTTAAAAAAACATGCTGCATGTACAGCATCCAGGCTCTGAAGGCAGTGTCCAATTAATAAACATTACAGCATTGATATTTTCTTGCTCTCAAGGAGTCCTCAAGTTGTCCTAGAAATAGGAGTCACCTCTTAGTACAGAGAGAAGAGAAGGGCGAAGAGTTAGGGTAGTGCTTTAGGTCTTTAGAGTTTACTTCTTTTACCAAGAGTTTACTTCCTTACCAAGAGTTTACTTCTTTACTTCTAAACCAAGAGTTTACTTCAATACCAAAGTGTTGTCATTGTAAAATCTAAATGGTAAACACTTCAATGTTTGCCATAGTACTTACAGCATTTTTAGTACATTCCTAATATTTCGTAATTTAGATTTTAATTTCACAACTTACAATCTAACTTCAAAAATATATTTTACATTATTATGAACCAGTCACCAAGTTTTTGTGGCCAGATACCCAAATTCATCTCAGTCTCCTAGTGCAAATTTTAAAACTGATTTCTTCCATCATTCAATTCAAGCAGAATAGTAGAGTAGTATTCTAGAACAGACAGAACTGGTAAATCCCAGCTCTGTGAACATATTTTCTCTGTTACCTTGGGCAAGTTATTTGCTAAAGTCATTTGCTTCTTGTCCTGTATCTGTAAAATGGATATTTCCTATTGCAAAAGGTGGATAAGTAGCATGGGCTTAGTGGGTTAATGTTTTTTCCCTCCCCAGCGGAAAAAAAAAAAATCTGTTGTGGGGAGGAAGGGGAACCCTTTGTGCAACAGAGCCCTAAGAGGAAATTAGTTGCTCATCAAGATAAGGGCTGAGGCATAAAACTGCCAGAGGGTCTCAGGCAGGCAAAGAAGAACCATGAGGCTCATCCTGCCCATGAGTTTGATTGCAACCACTCTTGCAATTGCTCCTGTCCGCTTTGACAGGTAAATCTTACTTCTTGTGTTCCAGTGTCTGTGTGGGAAGAGAATTAAGGGTTGTTTCTTTACAGTTCACTTTTTTTTTTCATTTGCCTCTGTAAAGGGAGAAGGTATTCCGTGTGAAGCCCCAGGATGAAAAACAAGCAGACATCATCAAGGACTTGGCCAAAACCAATGAGGTAAGCATTTAAAGGGATATTTTATCTTTTCTTACTGTTCTCTGAAAGATGCTTCTTATTTTACTGTTTATGCCCATGGGGCTACAAAAGACTACTGAGCATAAAGGGGAAAGCAGGAGCTATCTGGATAATTAAGCCAATGGCCAATACTTCACCTGTCTCAGTTTTGGTTTTGGTTTCCAAAACTACCACTTTTCGTTTTTCCTCCCAAAAGCTTTGCAAACACTAGCTTTTTCCAAAGTAAAACTGTGAAATCAGGAGCTGTTCTTGGCTTCCTTATCAAGACATCTTTCTCTCACCTACTGGTGCCCTTTTCCTCTCCCTTCTCCCCCCACCCTCATCCCCTCTGGTGCCATAATTTCTGTTAGAGGACTAACTAAAAATGTTGAGGCACTGGCTAATATCGAGATGTGACCCCTTTCCAAGAGCAAGTACATTTTCAAATAAGACTTTTAAACTTAGATCAATCCTTTAAAGTCCAACAGTCTAAAATAATTTTATCATGTATTCAGCTGCTCCTAAATACAAGGCACATGGTGCCAGCAGCTTACATATGTCACTTCAAATTCTCCAACAGATTCTCAATGTCAGGGTCATAACATAACTCATTTGAAACAGAAGAACTCAAGTGCAAAGACAACAAGTTGAATGACCAAGATTACACATCAGATTTAAACCCAGAATTGTGTCTGGAGTATATTCCAGTCACACACACACTGTTATCTCTACATCAAATCAATCAAAGACTCTGCCTGTTCTGACTCCCAACTGTTTCTCAAATCCACACATTGCCCTCCACCCCATTCCACTGCCACTACCAAGTTCACGTGCACTCTACCTCTTGCAAGGACAATTTCCATAGTCCCTTAACTAACAATCAGGGTCCTAGTCTTGCCTCCCACAAAGCCAACTCTGCATTGCAACCTGATTGCTCACTCTAAAACCTGACAATTGCATTCCTCCATTTGAGGGTCATTACTGAGAGGCAGCCTCATATGGAAAAAGCATCTTCTTCAAATTCAGATGCTTACATTCAAATCCCAGCTCTACACTAGCTCTGTAGCCTTAGGCAAGTTACTCAACATCTCTGCGTCTCAATTTTCTCTTCTATAAAATGGGGATAATAATCATACCTACTTCCTAGAGTTGCTACAAAAACTAAGTAAGCTTTGGATAGCACTCAGAAGCAGACCTACCATATTAAGCACCACAGAAACATTTGTTTTTTGGTTTGTTTCTGTTTTTGTTTTGAGAGAGTCTCACTCTGTCACCCAGGCTGGAGTGCAGTGGCATGGTCTCTACAGCCTCCGACTCCCAGGTTGAAGTGATTCACCTGCCTCAGCCTCCCTAGTAGCTGGGATTACAGGCACCCACCACCATGCCCAGATAATTTTTGTGTTTTTAGTAAAGACAGGGTTTTGCCATGTAGCCAGCTGGTCTCAAACTCCTGACCTCAAGTGACACGCCTGCCTCAGCCTCCCAAAGTGCTAGGATTACAGGCATGAGCCACCATGCCCAGCCAGAAGTATTTTCTATTGGTATTAGTATAGCATTCAAAGCCTTTTATGATCTGCCAAACTACTGGCCTCTTCAATCTTGCTCCTCCACCTTCTTCCTTATCCTTCAAGCCCCATAAACACCGAAAACTCACCCATCTTGGCCCTATACACCTTTTCTCATGAGGAATGTGTTTCTCTCCCTTTTGACCTGGGTAAGTCCTGCTTATTTCTCAAGATCCAGCTCAGGCAGTATCTCCTGCAGGAAATCTCTTCAACTCTCATTACTCAGTTTTGGCTGTTCCTTGTGCTCCTGAAACACCTGGTTCCTTCCTCTGGCATTGGTTAACATGTTGGAAACATGCATGGATGGCTCTGTGTTCTACACCAAACCTTTCACTTCCCATAAGTCCTTTACTGGTCTCTACAACTATGGCTCCTAGCTCTGTGCCTCGTGCTTCATAAATGAAAGTTCACTGAGCTCTAAATTCTTTCTGCACATTACCCTGCTGAACAGAGGAATGTCTATTGTGATCAGATGGCTCTGCCTAACTTGCCTTTGCATCACACTACATCTCTCCTATATCCCACTCATGCTGTAGCTTTTTGATCAAAATAAACAAACAATTGGTTGGTTCATAGCAGCCTCATATTGTCACATAACTGATTGACCTAGAGGGAGAGGGGGATTCAACTGAGAAAGAGCCAGGCAAACCTGGACACATGCACAAGTGAGGGTGGAAACTGAGGTTTTCCTTCACATTTCCCAGGCTGGAGTCTTTACTTCATTTAGTTTCATGGTTGAGTATGATTTTGAAGAACCACAAGAACTGGAATCTTTTCAAAGTTATTTTTATCTGAATGCTATACTTTTGAGCTCATATATCAAATTTTGAAATTGTCAGCTAGAGGAAGAGAAAGGGGAAAAAAAATTTGAAGCTGTTAAATGTCTTCATGCCCCAGACCATAGACCTATTTCACAATCTTCCCAACACTTTCCAGCGGACTCTCGCTTGCTCCATTATTTTAGGAGAGAGTACTAAAATTTAAAGAGTCCTTATAACTTGCCCAAGGACATATTGCTAGAAAAATGACATTGCTGGGAGACTATACCAACTGTTGGATGTAAGACTTTCGGGATTTCCAGAGCTTATAGGAATATCAGGTTTTGAAGACTAACTAACCAGATATTTAATCTAAATTTCCAATTAAAGCCAGATTCTGTGGCTAGATGAATTGTGATCCTATTCAACCCCAAAATTGTGGGGAAAAAAATTAACCAAAAGAGCTGCCCATCCTTTTTCCTTGATAGACCTGATGTCCTAAAAATAAAAGTAAAAAATAAAAAAATAAAGTGATCAGGTACTGGGAAGGGTTTCTTTCCTCCTCTCTAATATTCAACAGTTCTTAAATATATTTGCAAAAATTCCACAAACTTATTAAAAGAAGGGTCATGCTGAGCCCCAAATTCCTTTCATGGTGTCTGAGACATGATCATTTCTTAATAAATATGTGTCGGGTAAGCAAATAAACTCTTACTAACATTGTGCTTATCTCTGCAGCTTGACTTTTGGTATCCAAGTGCCACCCACCATGTAGCTGCTAATATGACGGTGGATTTCCGAGTTAGTGAGAAGGAATCCCAAGCCATCCAGTCTGCCTTGGCTCAAAATAATATGCACTATGAGTAAGTCCTTTGCAAATATCGAAATTTGTTGGATATTCAAAGTTTTGGGAGCCCTGAAATAGAGGAAACTATTACTATAAAACTATTTTTAATTGGGACCCCCAAAATGAAAGCTCTCTCTGTAAGATACAGATCACAGTTACTTCCAAACATGTTATCGCATTATCAAAGCTGGTTTATGGAGATGTTAGGATCAAACTTGGCAGCTCAACTTCCATCTTACATTTGCTCTTATCTATAAGAATAACAAACCTATTCCACTATCTCCAAAATCAGCCCCTCATAAGCACAGAGCCCACATGAGCAGGTAAGAATGGTTTAGCCACACGTCATCACTACTGACAGGTAACTGGCCCAGAGTTCCTGAGCTACTGGTGCTGGCCTCCTTTTATGTATTTGAATTTTCCTGATACATAAAAGGAAATAAAAACAAACAAAAAAGAACAATTACTTGTTGGTATGTCAGAGATACAGTAATTAAAAATATATAATAAATAAATAATTATGAAAAAATCTTGCTCAGAGAAAGCACAAGCAAAGCAATAGAATAAGGTTTAAATCAAAGAAAAAAGAATCTCAAATAGATAAGATGCAGAAATTAGTCATTCTGGCCCCACAGAGAAATAAGAGAAAATGTGACTGTATTAAGCCCCAACCATGGGCCATGCACAGTCTGAGCCCTGGGCAGTGAATGAGAAGAGAGCCCAGCAATGAACATCATAAATCAATGCATAATTTAGAAAATAAAATGTGTTTTTATACTTTCAAACATTTCATAGTTTGAGGTACTGAGGAGTCCAATTTTAACTTCCCAAGGCCATGTCATGCCAGGATTCCCCTTTATTGAGACCGTCATTGTCAAACACTGCTGAAGAGTAGTTCCCTTTTTTTTTTAACTTACCATTTTATACCTCCATTACCTGACTTGGTGAGGTAAAGAAAGATCCTATTGATGTCAGTAATGTTATGTTGCAGTCAGGAGTTACTACCACTCACCATAACTTGACTGTATTTATGATATTGCTATAATATCTCAAATAAATATAAACTCAATTGAAATTTTAAAATCACATACATAAGACAAGTAAGCAAAAGCATTCGTATCCATGGCTTTAAAGGTAACATTCTATTATTTGTGATGGTTATTGATCACTGTCTTTTGGTTTTGTTACTGTTTCAAGAAGGTTGTGGTATAAAAGTTAACAAATTGAAAATATATAATTCAAAATTAATTGATACTGGCCTTTAATCCTTTTAAATTAATATACCGATATGGGTTTTTGCTGAGTTTTTATAAACTGAATCATTAAAATTAGACACTTCAAAAATATAACTACAAGAGTGCAGCAATTTGTATTATATTATCTGCTTACATTAAGGTTCAGATAATGTCTTGACTCTTCATCTAAAAGAAATCAACCTTCTATCTTAAATAACCCCTGGTTACTGTGCCTCTTGATTCACTTCATTGTCAGCTTTCTAGTATATGTGGCTAAGTTATTGCACTCTTCACTTTACTTCAATAATATGGACCTGGTCTGGATTCATATGATAAACTAATTCTTACAAAGCATTCGGCCCAAGCTAAAATAAAGTAGTGGTGTGGCCAAATTTTACATAATTTGGCTTGAACAGTAAGGTAAAAAATTAAGTATTATGTTTTCCTTAATAGCCCTGTAATGCAGTTACAATGTAGAAAATACATCTAGAAAAGCTAGTTGCTTGGCATGAGCATGGGTAGTGGTGTAAATCATTGTAAGACACCTAGGCAGGCAGCTAGCATCCTTTCAATTTATGAAATAGTTCACATCAGCCTTTTTTCTTCTGTGGCCCTCTAGGCCTCTCCTAGCCTGAAATGATTCTGATTCAACTAGAGGTCTAAATCCAGAGCCTCAAATTAGTGTGTTTTTCACTTTGTCTTATGACAAAGGAGTTCCTTGCTATTTACATCAAGAACCAAAGTGTTAAATGACCTGTAAAAATTGCTTTTATCAAATTAAGACATGAATTCTGGAAAGTAACCCAAATCAGCAACAGTTATGGGAAAACCACATAATTAGTTACCTTCCTCAGAAATATAAAAATGTAAAGTGATATGTGCAGACAAAAACTATTTAAGATCTTGTCTCCAAGTACTAATTATAAACATAATTTTATTTGCATATTAATTATATGTGTTACTTAGTGTCAGTCAGTAATAGAAAAGAGTTCTAAGAACAGAAACATCTGGTCAGATGCAGGCATCAGGCTGAATTAAACCATATTAAGAGGCTGGTTTGACACAATGATTTACTTAGACACCCTTCATTAGACAGTGCCTATCAACCACTATTTAGTTTAAAGCATCTGTGTGATGTTTTTAATTTTTAGAAAATTAAATTACTATGCCAGATTTTAGTTGAAAGTAACATATTTGCTTCCTCTTTTATTTACAACATCATAAAAGGCCAAATTCAAAAAACAACATGAATATACTAACAAACCCAAACAGACTGGCGAACAAATATCAAAGGAAAAGCACATCCATTGGACTGAGCCTCTGGGGCAGACACTGTACTTGGATTCAGCAGTTAAAAACCCTAGTGTTTTTAACATTGTTCACATTTTAGATAATCAATTTTTAACATTGTCTCTTCTTTGATCAAAAGTTAAACTTAGAAAATAAAGAGTTGTTAATGAAAGATAACTCAGAAAACAATTATTAATATAATAATAAAACTCAAATGGTACAATTAAGTAAAATCTTATTAGGATCCATATAAGATTATGTGAGAAATGCAAAAGAGATAGATGTCAAACTGACACAGTGATAATCAACACCTGATATTAATGCCTAACTGCCTAATAATAATGTTCATTCAGATACAAATTCACATTCCACGGATATACAGAGTACTAGCAAGTGTTTCAATCAAATAAATCATTCTAATGTGTCATTCCATTCATTTTTTTCTTCTGTTTCACATTTTTACTATTACTTACCTAAGAGTATAACATGCTACATGCTACAACATGCTACAAATGTTGAAGTTACAATTGGTCATGTGACAAACAGGAGTGTGGAGGGTAGAATAGTGAGTTCTGAAGCAAGGCTGTCTGCATCCAGTTCCATTCAAGCTATGCATTAGGTATTTCACATTGGCAATTTATTTAACTTTGCTTTACCTCATACCTCATCTATAAAATGGGAATAATAATGGAACCGATTTCATAGGGGTTTCATGAAGATTGACTGGGATCATAAAGTTGCTCTTTGCCTGGTCCTTTATGAATGCATGTACACATGCGCGCACACACACACACACACACACACATACACAGCAATAGGAAATAAAAAGAATCTATCACCAGAAACTCCATTTACCTCACAGTGAATTAATGAGTAGTATTGCTCAAACGTTGGGAAATCCATATCAGTAAGCATAGAGTCTGATGTGTGGTAACCAAATTAGGGAGTTACCAGGAGGATATTGAATCTTACGGAAATCTTAAACCATGATTTTTGAATACCCCATATCCTGGTGTAATGTGGGCATCAGGAGAATCCAGTCCCGTTTATAAGACAACCTGACAGTGACTCTGCCTTCCTGAAACATCTTTTCCCAGTGCATGCACACACACACACACACACACACACACACACACACACACACAGCAGAGCCTATGACAGTCACATACATTGGCCTACAGTTCTCCAGTCCTTCTTTGTTGCTTTCTAAAAGCAGCAAAGGGTGGTAGCCTTGAAACTGTCAAAGTAGAATTTATATCATCTCTTCTCTGAACCTCTTACTTACTCCCTGAACTTGGGAGACAGACTTCCAAGAGAGTTGGTTGATTGGGCCAACCCTACACAAGCCCTGAAGACTAAGGAGAGTACAGGCCTGATAGCAATACCCAGGATTTTACTCTCGTGATGAAGGCATTGTTATACAATGGCTCACAGCTAGGGTGCTGACATCAGACCCTCTAGGTTCAAATCCCAACTTCTACATTTTAACAGCTGTATCAATTTTGGAAATTGACCAAACCTTCATAAAAACAAGGAGTGATAACGGTACCCAATTAATCATGTTGAGTGATAAAATGTAAATACAGTACCGAGAAAAATGCCTGGCTCATAAGAAAGGTTCAGTAAACATTAACCATTTGTCTTATTCAACCCCCAGTGATAATTATTTATCCTTTCACCTAAATTTAGAAATTTTCTTAAACAAATTAAACAAATTTTGGGGCACTAAATAATATTTGAGAAAAAATAATTTGGTTTCATCTGTTTATGCCTGGCTGCTGGTTAGTGGAAGGGCTCGTGAAAATAACATCTGGCCCCAGTTCTTAATTTCCAGCCTTAGGCTTAATTTCTAGCCCCTATCAGCAACAATCTGGCACCGTTCTGATGTTCTCATGCAGCTGCATCATTTGTGGAAAAGTTGTACTTCAACTCACACTATTTTTTTTTCTGCTGTTATCACAAGAGTTAAATTGATATGTGTAATTCTAAAAATATTCCTTAAGATACAAGCTTCCTGTGACTAATTAATACTGCCTTATGTTACAAATCAACCTGTGGGACCATAAAATTTCTCTTCTGCCTGGTTAAAATTTCTCTTCTCTCTACTTCTATTAATGCAGGTGGAGCAAAAGCCATGTGCCCTTTCTAGAGCTTAAAGTAATTAATTATGCCTGTAATGACCACCCAAAATATAATTTCAAACCTTCTCGAGCTTTGTGTGAGTTTCAGTGCAACACTCTCCACCTGATTCCAAAATTGCTGTCACGAGTTTATTTTCTCAGAAATCCTAGATTCATCGTAAGTCAAAAGCAAAGCATACAGTGAGTTAGATATAATGTGCATAATGATGTGCTTGTCAGTGCTGCTATTAGGAATCAATATTCATGAGCAGTAGTTGGTCCCATGTGCTAAACGAACTCTAATTAGGGGAATACAGCGTTTGCGTTCCACATCAAAACTCAGATCAGTCAGTCAATCAGCAAGGAGAAACCAACAAGTAGAGTGGAGCTCAGCAGTGTCAGTGTCATAGTTCATTATTATAAGAAATTGAAGAAATCAAAGAGTCAAACATCTACATAGCATCAAAGCCTGCTTTAAAAATGTTATGTCTGTAAAATGATGGTCGATTTTGTGACCAACTTCACTATTATTCTGAAGTTCGTTGTGGCTTGAGGCCACCAAGCACTTAGGTTTTACTTCATTTCATTCTCACCACAAGCCCGGTCACCACAATTGTGAAAGTTGGAAAACTGAGGTTCAGAGGGTAACTAAACTGCCCAAGATTGTATTTAGCATTATGTACCCCAACTGGGCTTGGAACTCAAGAAGATCTGAACACAGGTCACTCACTGCTTCCTTATTTGATAGGGTTTATGGTGATGGAGAGTACATGATATTGTACCAAAGATTAGAATGAATGTTTAAAAACAGACATCTTCCTGCATACAGGACTCGATGCTAAAAGCAGAAAAATACATGTGCATTTCATTACCAAAAGTTGGGTAATGCCTTTTTTTATATAGAGTCAATGAGAAATGAGACAAGCCAAAAAAGAAAATTGTTCAGATAAGTACAACTTCAAGAAATTCTTTCTTTTTAATATTTTTATTAAAACATTTCCACTATAACAATAATTTTCTGCCCTGCAAAACAGAGTATATTGAATATGGTTTACCTTTGGGTAAAGAATTGTCATTATCAATATGAATGTTCATACCGTGCTGTGATGAGACCACTGACCCATGTTTCCTAAGTCCTTCTGTCTAGGGAGTTATTTTACTTTTTTTTTTTTTTGCTGTCAGCTGTCACCTATTGATAACAGTGTGCTTGATGCTTGCTTTCAGCAAGTCATTTTCCCTACAGTCAATGCATTACTTCTAGATTAAACACGATTTTTAGAACGGTATCTAAAATAAGACAAACAAGGCTTTTTATGAGGGTGTTTGTAAATCTCCTACAGCTGTAAAATAATATTTAACATATTAAGGAATCTAATAATAGGTTTTAATGCAACCATATATCAGTGGACAATAATTTGATCATATAAATTGATACTGCCATATTAATCTCAAAGTGACATTCAACATCATTCTTAACAGTAAAAGATAAGTTTTCCTGTAAAAGGCAGAAAAAAAAAGAATACACTCTATGGCTACTGTTATTTATCATAGTTCAGAGAGTTCGGCCAATGCAAAGCAAGAAAAAAAAGAAATAGTTATTGAGAAAATTAGAAAGTATAGATATTGGCAGAAGAAATAACACAGAAAATACCCTAGAGACATAACAAAAATTCTTTAAAGTAAAAAGATATTTTTAATCTAATAAAATAGCTAAGCGTAATCAAAGTAATTGGTTTTTTAATATATGAATATTGTCATAACCAATTCAAAAAAGTAGTGAGAAAAAAAGCCACTTACAAAACTGGTAAAAACTATATATATAAATAGGTAATCAAAATATATAAAATTTTACTGAAGAATCAAAAAGATACAACTATATTATGATCCAGTATTAATAATAAAATTTTTATATTTATTCATAATTTAATGTCTATCAAAATCCAGTTTTTTCTGTTGATTCTAATAATTCCTAAAATGATTCTGATATGACTTTTTTTTTTGAGACAGAGTCTCTCCCTGTCACCCAGGCTGGAGTTCAGTGGCACAATCTCAGCTCACTGCAACCTCCACCTCCTGGGTTCAAGTAATTCTTATGCATCAGCCACTTGAGTAGCTGCGACTACAGGTGCCTGTTACCAGGCCTGACTAACTTTTGTAATTTTAGTAAAGAAAGAGTTTCACCATGTTGCCCAGGCTGGTCTCAAACTCCTGGCCTCATGTGATCCGCCCACCTCAGCTTCCCAAAGTGCTGGGATTACATGTGTGGACCACCACACCCAGCCAAGACATGTATTTAAAATAGGTGAAATTACTCAAAATTTTTGGAAAAAAAAAAGAATAAGATACATTATCCAGTATTAAATTTTACTGTAATTAAATATGATTTGGTTTCTATTAAGGCATAAGAAAACAGATTAATGAAGCAAATAAAAAAATTTCCAGACAGACAAAATAAATAAAATACTTGCATATATGATGAAGATGACATTTTTAAAACAAATAAATCTTGAAATGAGGCAGTTTGTATTCAAATTCCCAACTTCACCATATATAAATTGTGAGTATTTAAACCTTCTGAGCACTAATGTCCCCATCTGTAAAATGGTAATACTGACAAGGTTAAACAATGTATATAAAGCTGTACCTGGCCTGATGGATATCTGAATCCAAGTGAAAACGACAGGTAGGCAATTGGATGTGTTAGCCCAGAGTTCAGGGGAGAGGCCAGATCTGGGGATTCAAGTATGAGTGACCATCAGGTGACCATTACAGCTATGAGACTGCATAAAATGATGACATGAGATGGCTCAGAAAGAGATAAAAATAGGAGATGATGAGGTGTAAGCTTCTTGACCCCCAATATTAGTCTCCCAGTGATTTTTCCCACCTCTTATTTCACCCCCTCCAAATCATCTTAGCCATTTTCTAGATCCATAACTATAGACAAGTTGTTTCAACATTTTGTACCTCATTATTCTCACCTGTAAGATAAGCATAATAATCTCATGTGAAGATTAAATAAACTAATAATGTACATAAGGAGATCAGAGCAATGTCTGGCACAGGGTAAGTGCTAAGTACCTGCTTACTATTATTATTATTATTATTATTATTATTATTCTTCAAGTTTCTCCCAGATCTCAAGGTGTGAAATTATAAGGTATGGTCTGCAGATGTGTGCATGAAAGTATCCTTTGTTGCCTGTGTTAATGTGGATGTAGATGTATGTGTGTTTTGGAGAAGGATGAGGAGTTCCATAGCAGTACAATATAAGTCACATGCATACTTTTAAATACTCTAGTAGCCACATTAAAAAAGTAAAAAGCAACAGGTAAAATTAACAACACATTTTATTAAACCCAATATATTTGAAATATTATTTCTACACAATAATATAAAACTTATTGGTAAGATAGTATATATGACTTTACTACTATCTTCAAAATCTGGTATATATTTTACACATACAGCAATCTACTATTGGACAAGCCCCACTTCACATGTTCTGTAGGCATTTGGGGCTAGAGACTATCACACTGGACAGCACAGCTCTAGATAGATGGGGAGACCAGAAGGCAGACACATGACATGTCTAAAGGAGATGGCTAGAGGAGAATAATGAAGAAACATAGCAAACTTGATTAAAGATACCAATGGAGGAAGATAAATTTTCTGCAAATGAAAGATAACTGTGTTTTCCTTTCTCATGATAAAACATGTATTTTATCATTCCCCTGTCTAAAAGAATCTTGATTCATGATCTACAAGAAGAGATTGACAAACAGTTTGATGTTAAAGAAGATATCCCAGGCAGGCACAGCTACGCAAAATACAATAACTGGGAAAAGGTACAGTATAAAATACCTGAACCTTTTTTAAAAGTTATCCTTAATATTTGTCATTTTTTCTTTTATTCTAATTTCTCAAAATTGGTTTTGTTCTTAAGATTGTGGCTTGGACTGAAAAGATGATGGATAAGCATCCCGAAATGATCTCTCGTATTAAAATTGGATCTACTGTTGAAAATAATCCACTATATGTTCTAAAGGTAAAAATAATTCAAGAACCACTAATTCTTGTTGAAAAACATGAATTTAAAAGTTACTTTGTAACACAACTGAGCTAATTTTGAAACAATACATATTATCTCTGAAAGAATATTTAAGCTCTGGGCAACCATTCAAGAATAGAAGTGACAGGTGGTTTTGGTGGAACCAAGAAATTGTCTAGATAAACATTTGTCAGAGATTGCACAGTGGACAAACCGAAACGAATATTTCATCCTACAGTTTTATTACGAGTCTGTGATGTCTGTAGTATTTTAAAAAAAAACCCTCATTCGCCCGTTAAAATGCAGTGAAACTGACAAATGAATGTCATGAAGGGAATTTAAATATCATAGAGTCATAGGACTGTATAACAGTATGTTAGGCATTTCAACCCTGTATTGCTGGAGGGTTCCCTATAACGGAGCTAACAATTTCCATTCAGTTGCTGCTTGATTTTTGCACATCCAGAGATACTGCTCCCTGAAGCAGCCACTTAACAACTGAGAAGCCCATCCACACCCCAAATCCCCATTCATTGTCTCCAACCACAAAAAGCAAATCTGCACTCTCTTCAAAATGACAGCCATTCAAGTATCCAGTACTATTTCTCTTCCCCACTCCAACACTGTGGGTAACCCCCCATATAGGCACAGAGGAAAGTGAGCTAAGCAGAATACTGGCACAATTAGTGCCTGAAGAATACCTCAGGTACTAACTAGAAAAGTAATTTATAGTATTACTACTCAGTTATTTCCCTTTATATAATCCTCTCTATATAAAATCATATATTAATTCATAGAATGAGTTCCTAAAGAATATCTTACCACTCAGTTATTTCCATATATATATCTATATCTATATCTTAGTTCATAATTGGAGGAATGCCTAGTGTAGACACGGTACACAGCATGAATTAAAGAATAAGCAGCTTATAGTCAGAGGAATATCTGGAGCAGATACAGTGCAGAGCATGATTTAAGGGAAAAACAGTTACATCAGAACAAAAATCCATGGCCCAGGTGGCAGCGTTCAGTATTGTAAAGATACCCGCTGTATGGCAGGCTTGGGGCAAGAGCCACTCCTTCTGATAAAGGAGTTGTAGGACCTTGCCTCCAGTTCTTGTGGAAGGCTGCCCTCAGACTGGCAATCCCTTTAGCATCCGAGGGCTCAAAACCCCTCCAGATAATCGCACCTTGGTCAGCTCTTGTTACTGTGCTAGCTCAAAAGCATCCTCCTATAGAACTCATTGGAAGCTGCCAGCAGGTGGCGGTAGACCCTGACAGCTCTGTCACGGCTGAATGACTTAAGCGTCCTCCTATAGATATTCTTAGAAGTAGCATGCCCATACATAGACGTATTGCAAACTGCACCCTCTTCACTGCGCACAGCCCACCTCCATGCCTCGGTGACCTAATGGGGGTGGACTTCTTACTGCACAGGGCCCACCTTCTTGCCTCGATGACCTAATTGGGGTGGACCCCTTGGCTGCGCACTGTCCACCTCCTAGCCTTGGTGACCTAATGGGGTGGACCCCTTGTTTTATTGCTCACGAACCTACCACTATCCTTAAAGATGACTTCACTCACTACCCTACCCCCAACCTATACTCAATAAATACAGATGCTTCTGGACATTCGGGGCCTCACCTGTCTCTGCTTATGGGTGGCATGGTCCTCCGTGAGCCCAGCTGCGCTTTCTTTGTATTTCTGTGTCCTGTCTCTTTATTTCTCAGATCTGCGCCTCAGCACAGCATAAGGGACATCCCACGACCCTGTGGGGCCCTTAGCCCTACA
This sequence comes from Cacajao melanocephalus, assembly GCA_963573385.1. Lineage (NCBI taxonomy): Eukaryota > Metazoa > Chordata > Mammalia > Primates > Pitheciidae > Cacajao > Cacajao melanocephalus. Next base: position 97,219 of record CAUYLG010057073.1, read on the forward strand.
TCTGGCACCCAGCGTGGGGCCCTTAGCCCTACACAACACAAGCTTTTCTCCACTCCAGGGTAAATATCCCCAGTTTACAAAACCTGAAAAAACAAAAGGAAATGGCAGAAACAAAAGTGACTTTATAATCTGTATCTCAGAACACAGGATGTTAGCAATAAAATAAAAACACAGGACTACAATTTTTTTCAAAAGCCTACCAGCTGCCCTGACACTAGAAAAACATTTTGAAAAATATGCATTGTAATAGGTTATGAATTGTATATAGACATTTAAGGATATGTCCCATGGTCCCTTCTGAGAACAATATGTGCATACATGGTTCTCATTCAACAATAGATGGAGGAAATAATTGCTTTGAGAATATGAATGAGTTATTGGTCAACAAGGGATCAGTGTATGAGTTCATGCAAAATAATATCTCAAGTTTATTTTTAAATAGATTGGGAAAAAGAATGAAAGAAGAAAGGCTATTTTTATGGATTGTGGCATTCACGCACGGGAATGGGTGTCCCCAGCATTCTGCCAGTGGTTTGTCTATCAGGTAAATGAATTGGAAGACTCTCCCAACTCTCCTTTGAGTGCCAAGTCTCCAGCACTTCACCAAGTGACAACATTCTTTCCAAACATGCAGTTCCACTTAACTAGAAGAGCCCACATTTGGTGCTGTCAGGGAAGAAATGCTCTGAATTTTACTGATCATTACATTTTTATGAAATTGATACCTTCCCTTCAAACAATTCTTAAACTCAAGCTAAGAGTTTATGAAACTCAAACTTTTCTTGGGCTATAAAAGTTTTTCCTATAAACAAGTATGGAAAATCAGAAACCATCTTCATATGACAACCTACAAATATAAACTTTCTTCAATGAAGTCAAAACATAGACCTTTAATTCCTGTTTAGATATTTCTTTGCCAAAGATGTACTTGGAATTTTCATGTTTCTAAATTTCCTTTCTTCCTAAGAGAAAAATAACTCCATTTTTTGTTTTTTTTTGTTTTGTTTTGTTTTTATGGGTTTTTTTGAGACAGAGTCTCACTCTGTCGCCCAGGCTGGAATATAGTGGTACAATCTCGGCTCACTGCAACCTCTGCCTCCTGGGTTCAAGCAATTCTACTGCCTCAGCCTCACAAGTAGCTGAAACTACAGGCATGTGCCAACACATCTGACTAATTTTTATATTTTTAGTAGGAATGGGGTTTTGCCATGTTGGCCAGGCTGGTCTCAAACTCTTGATGTCAAGTAATCCACCTGCCTTGTCCTCCCAAAGTGCTGGGATTACAGGCATGAGCCACCATACCTGGCCTATAACTCACTTTTTTAAAAGTTAAACCTAATTTATATATTCAATATTCCTCTCACTCTATTGCCAATGTATTTTGACTCCTACTATATTTTAATTTTCTCTGACAACTTTTGCACATTGCACACTGGTGAAATATGTATGGCAATGGTTTTCTGGACACAGATACTTTCTCTAGGAAAGAATCCACCAGGAAGTGACTTACCCCTATAGTTGCTTTTGCTCTCCCAATTGAGGGCTGAGAGCTCCCTTCACTCAACGCATAAAGGAATGCACATCACAGGGCTACAGAAAAATCTCTTGTCTTCAATTCAGATTTACTTGGAAGGGACTTTCCAAGTGGTGAGAGAGATTTTAGGTAGCTACAGAAAGTGCATGTAATTAGAGAAATTTCAGTCAGATGTGGGGGGAAAAAAGTTGATTGTTTAACCTCTGAATTCTTGGGTATTTTATTATGAAACATATCTCTCATGCTACATTTGGAATGCTACAAGTCTCCATAATTAAATGGTCCCTTAAAGACCGTTCATTTTCATTAATGTCGCTAGTCTAAATGAGGCTTTTTTCCCCTGTAATCTACATGGATTGTTTATCTTTGTTCATTTTAGGAAAAATATGTTTGAAAGCATGTGATCTTGGAAAGTGAATCAAGTTACTACTATTATAACTGCAGCTTTCCACATAATAGCTAAACTTCATACCAATATCTTAATTTTTTTCGTCCTCCTATAGGCAACCAAAACTTACGGGAGAAACAAAATTATGACCAAACTCTTAGATCGAATGAATTTTTACATTCTTCCTGTGTTCAATGTTGATGGATATATTTGGTCATGGACAAAGGTACTGCCCTGTATTCTCTTGCTTGCATTTAGATATTATTTATTGGTTTTAATACACATTGTTATATGTATTCAGCTTAGGGTTTAGGTAATTAGCTAATTCTAATTCAGAAAAATATATTTTTTAAATTCTCAATTTCAAATTAAGTATGATTTCTTGGTTGCGGTATCATTGAAATAATATAAAATGTTTGTTGCTGAAGGTAGTTGTGTAGAAAAAATGAAATAAAGCAGTAATTATAGAAAAAATATATGATTGCATTTTATGATATGGCATATCTTGCTAAGAATAAAGTCAATTAAAACCATTATGAACACCTTGATTTTAAAACAAAAATCTTGTCAATTTTGAATAGAATTTGTGGTAGAATCATTGCATCAAAAAAATAAAAAATAAAAGAGAAATACAGATACCTATTCATCTTTTTACAGGATCTTTTATTGTCCTGCTATTGCTAAGTAAGATTTATACTGAACTCTCAGACAGACATTATCACATCAAGTTATTTTCTGCAAATAATGCTCCAACAGTCAAAATCTGACCTACATTATATCTGAATCTACACATCGTAAAAAAGCTATTTAAGTTATAATTTAAATTACAGTTGATTTCAGAATACCATTGGTCATCTTCTAATACTGAGAAATAATCAACAGTGTTTAAAATTAACTGAATTATTTCATCAAGTCCTAAAGATATAATATTAAAAACCATGATTCTGAAAATATTACAAATTATAAGAAAACAATATTTTTTCTTTTTATAATAAAGGGCCTCAGGTAAACTAGATAGATTTCAAATAAAGTTGCAGACACCTGCAGAGAGAATTTGAAATGATCAAATTGAAAAATGCAAACTGATCTTGTGTAAACACCCATCATTCAATCTGGCAGAACCGCATGTGGAGAAAAAATCGTTCCAAGAACCAAAACTCCAAATGCGTTGGCACTGACCTCAACAGGAATTTTAATGCTTCATGGAACTGTAAGTAGCAGACTTGCTATCAAGGAAAATTGCTATAAAGAATATTTAGGCTCCAGGCCGGGTGCAGTGGCTCATGCCTGTAATCCCAGCACTTTGGGAGGCTGAGGCGGGCAGATCACAAGTCCAGGAGTTCAAGACCAGCCTGGCCTGACCAACATGGTGAAACCCCATCTCTACTAAAATACAAAAATTAGCTGGGCATGGTGGCGTGTGTCTGTAATCCCAGCTACTCGGGAGGCTGAGGCAGGAGAATTGCTTAAACCAGGGAGTCAGAAGATGCAGTGAGTGAGGTGCCACCATTATACTCCAGCCTGGCAACAGAGTGGGACTCTGCCTCAAAAAAAAAAAAAAAAGAAAAAGAAAGAAAAGAATATTTAGGCTCCAAACTTAACTAAACCACCTACTTGTTTCAGTAAAAATAGTTATGCTTTGAGTGAGTGTTAACTTTCGTATCTATAACATGAAAGATAATCATCTCTACCATTGAGGGATGTTTTGCTGTGTGGAAGGAAAGGAGAGAAAGGGACTATTTATCAAACCATCTCTTACTAGGAACTATTTATCAAACCATCTCTTACTAGGGACTATTTATCAAACCATCTCTTACTTACTATATCTAGCTTGCTAAAAATTAAGCACAATCCAAATGTATAAAAATTCAGATAATCTGAATAAAGACCTCTGCTTCCTAATGTGAGAAATGCCAGTGGTTAAAAGCAACATACAGGTAGTTTTTCAGATATTTAGTGAAAAGAATCATCTGGAGCAAAGAAAGTGAAAAAGTTTAATGGAAATACGATATTAAGCAGAGGACTGCTACATCAGAAGATGCTTTAGTTGCTATACAAATATGACTTTATCGCTGCACACTTTTAAAGAGAAATTACCATTGCCCCAATTTATATATTTCTTCTGTGCCTAATTTTGTTGAAAACATCACTTGAGCTTTTAACTCTATTCCACCATAATGAACATGATAATAGCAGCAGCTATCCCTAATTGAGAGCTTTCTGCTGAAACAGGCTGAAGAAACTTGGGCTTAGAGAAGGTAGTTCTCACCAGCCCCCAACACATTAGAGCTGGGGTTGAATTGGAACTGGAGTCTATCTGGCTCCAAGCTATGGGCTGCTTCTGATTTATTATTCCTGTGGCCTTAGGAAAGGACAAGGAAATAAACAAAGCTCAGAATATTCCAGTGGGCTAAGTCTGTTACAATCTGGCATGTGTATGCCATGTTAATCTGTAGTGACTATGACACAAGAGACATTGAAGCAGCCCTGTAAACGTGAGAGGCAAAAACGTTTAAAACATTCTGTAAATATATAAAACATTAGAAGAGGCAGGAGCTGTATGGATGGAGAGTAGATTGTGATCTCATCCACCTATGTCTTCTGCAGCTATTTCTAACACCAACAACCCATGTGCAGGAGACTATCGGGGCTCTGCACCAGAGTCCGAGAAAGAGACAAAAGCTGTCACTGATTTCATTAGAAGCCACCTGAATGAAATCAAGGTTTACATCACCTTCCATTCCTACTCCCAGATGCTATTGTTTCCCTATGGATATACATCAAAACTGCCACCTAACCACAATGACTTGGTACGTAGAAAAATGTTTGCGGTTTACGCATTGATGCCACCATTGACTTTCAGTCTGTTCTTCATTAACTTGGGTATATTGAAAGAATTTCACATTTTAATGTCAAAGAAAAGAACTAATGAAATTTGCCTTGAAGTTAAAATCATAATCTTTAGATTAATTTTTCACTGATAAAAGTATATAGCTAGTAAATTCTTTTAATATGATTTTCAAGGAAAAAAAATCAGGTAGAAATTTCTGTACGAGGCACTGTAGGAGTCTATTACTACACAGCTCACTGCAAAGTTTAACATTTACCTTGGGTCTACAGCAAAATCATGCACAGAAAAAGACCTAATAGAATAGCAAAGACATTCACTAGCCCTGACCCCCAGATATCACATTTAAGAAGATACATTGTATTTTTATCTTCCTGATCAACTGGGAAATTATATTATTTTACTATCCAAAGAAGATTATAAATGTTTGTGAAGCTTCCTCACTAAGAATATGTTATCTTTCCAAAGCTATGATCCATTAAGCACCATTTTTTTCTATGAAAACTGATTTGATAATGTGAGCTTTAAAAAAAATTCTGCATATGGGTTCCAATGAATGATAAGAAGTGACAGAGTGAATGGGTGGATAGAGGGATAAATATTTTGAATTGCTATAGAAGAAATAAAACAGATAAAGTTTAGTGGCCCTAATCCCATGGTGATTGGCAAATATAGCACTTCCAGTAAAAGCAGTAGTTCAAATACTGCCTCATAAAATTTTTTAAAATTCTTAAGAGAGTACAATTTTCATTTTGACCTCAGTCAATTGTATTCAGCACAACAGCATTTAATGTTAATTGGAGCAGAGATTTGAATCAGTCATTAAAATCATCTCTGTATATACAACAAAGAAAACATACCATCAATGTATGGCCCATAGTCATTTATTATCCAGTCTAGGTGATAATCTGAGCCCATGAGTTCAATTAATGTATACAAAGGTTCAGCACTGCAATATCAATACACTGTTAGGAAAATGACATTATGAGTTTAAAAAATACATATATCCTCAAATAAAAAACACTTTGAATAAAATGAGAGTTCTGATATAGCAACTAAATTGATTAAGAAACAGCATTTCTTGGTTATAAACATTATACATATAGTCTTTCAAAAGTCTTTATTTGTGAGTGCAAATATGTTAGTAACTACATTCCATTAAAATTCATTCTGACAGTCATTCTCACAGCATGAAACACTTATGTGTATTAAAAGGTCATGACAAAATGCCACTCTGAAAGAGACGCCCTAATTAACAACTATTTTAAAGAGGGGTCAATTGCCCTTCTTCCATTGGTATGCTGAAGTCAGATGAGTAGAGAAGATCCTGTAGCAATACAAACCTGTCAGAGACCAAGGAATGTAGAACACAAGAAAAACTGGAGAAACTGTCAGAAAAGACAATTATCTGAACCCCCAAATAAAAACTGAGAGGAAAAATAATGTCTACTTTAAAAGAAAAGGATGAGCAGGGAGAAAGAAAAGGAAGGGTAGAAACACAAAATGAAATATGACATTACCATATATAATTGACTGCATATTTAACTCTTTATAATTACTGCATATGTTACTGAAAATAAGTTTCTTATTTAACCATTTATTTTATTTTGGTCTTCAAATTCCAAATAAGACTTTTTTCATCCCTAGTATTGTACATATTTACATATGTATGTACGCATGGGCTTTGGTTTTGTTAAAACCTGGAATTGAATTCTGGCTTCACCAGTTGCAAGTATCTAGGAAATAGCACTATCCATCTCATAGGGTTGTTATGAGTCTTGAAACTGTAAAAATCAAGGGCTAAGCACAGTGTCTAATCTGTAAGAAAGATTCCATAAAAATTGTATACATACATGATTACATATTCTTTGGTATTTACACAGTATTCTATCATTTCACTCTAATTTTCCTTTCTCTCCAGGCCAAAGTTGCAAAGATTGGCACTGATGTTCTATCAACTCGATATGAAACCCGCTACATCTATGGCCCAATAAAATCAACAATTTGTAAGTTGCTCCTCTTATTTACTGAGCCCTTTTTCCCTAATTATTTTTATAAATACTAAAGAAAATTATGGAATTTGTAATTTGGGTTAGAACATCTGGAATTGTTTAAATTTCACTTTTCACAGGATATTCTGAATTATATATGAATCTAGGGAATAGATTCTGCCCTTTTCTTGGGATAAGATTTTTCTAGAAACAAATTATACTGATCTTGGTTACAAGGTCAATGGAAGATATCAAAAGTCAAGACAGATTTACAGTTTAATTCATCTACCTTCCTGTTTCTCACCTCTACCACCAACAAGGTGGTGTCCTTCCAGGAACTAACAAAAATTCACTAGAGTGAGGGAAAAAAAATTAGCTAGGTGTGGTGACCTATGCGTATAGTTCCAGCTTCTCTGGAAGCTGGAGTGGGAAGATCATTTGAGCCTGGCTGGGAAGTCAAGACTGCAGTGAGCTGTGATCGTGCCACTGCCCTCCAGCCTGTGCAACAGAGCAAGACCTCATCTAACAAGCAAAAAATTAGTTGGAGCAGTCTGTACTTTTTTTTAACCATTTGACTTTAACTGGACTCTTTCTTACTTGCCTTGTCTCCATGTAAGTATGGTCTTTTCCCTAGCTCCTGATAGGAAAACAGAAAATCAGTTTCAGCCCCTCTGGTCATGTAAAACAAGTTATTTCTCCTTCTCACTATGTTCAACTGAAATCTGTATAGTGAACTAGAAAGGAGATCACAAGACTCTAGCTCTGTCACTTTTATATTCTCAGCACCATTTCTTACTCTTCACTATTTTAAATTTGTGTTGTCTTTGTGTGTTTTTAAAAAGTTATTGACTTGGATTTCTTGGCCTTGGTTTTCTTGTCCCTTATTCTATTTACAAGGAATCCATAAATTTTTTTGTGTAAAGGGCCAGATAGTAAATAGTTTTGGTTTTGAGGAGATACAGTCTCCGCTGCAGCTACTCAACTGGAGCATCATAGCTGAAAATTGGCCATAGCTGAAAATTGGCCATAGACAGTAAGTCAGCAAATGGGCATGCCTATGCGCCAACAAAACTTCATTCCAGAAACAGGAAGCTGGCCAGGATTCGCCAACTCTCATACTTTATACTAAATAATACCTACAAATTTTTACGGAGTCTTAACAAGTTAGGCACTGTGCTGACCCCTTGATTTTCACAATCTCAAGCCTCACAACAACCTATGCCCACCTATGTGGTGGTCAATACTATTTCCCAGTTACTAGTAACTGGCAAAGCTGGGAACTCAATCCCAGGTTTTAACAAACAAAAGCCCCTGATCTTGCCCACTGCGCATACTGTTTGCACATTTGGATTTTGTAGATGAAATATCCAGGATTTTCTGTTTTTAAGCAACAACCAAAAAATTCATTTGAGTATCACCAAAGGCCATTAACTCAAATCCTAGGAAGTGAGTCCACTTTCTGCTCTTATAGCAAGCTCCCACTAATCTTAGTTTGGGAATGATTTAGGAAAACCCAACTTTTCTCCAAACCAAGTTCAAGCTTCAGTTCTTAGTCACAAAATTTATACAAAATTCTCAATGAAACTTCTCAAGAGCAAGAATTATGCTTCGGATTTCCTCTTAGACCCTATAACATATAGCACAGTGCAGGGCATGGAACAACAGCAGAATTAGTTCCCATAAACTTGTTCAATAAAAATGGTGTCCTGGCTTATTCAAAAGAAGTGAATGTGAGTTGAAACCACAACAGGACTGGGCTTGATTAAGCCTGCATCATTCTCTAGACCAAATATCCAACATTTTTTAGGATGAAGACTGCCTTTTAACTGAAAAATTTCACGAACAACCCTACCACCACCAAACAAACAGCATATTTTTATTACACTTTTAGAATCTGTGCATTAAAAAATATATATGTGCATATGAATCCATGGATTCATTGCAACAATTTTATCTGGTAACAGTTTGTAAGTCACTTTTGTAATCCCAGCTAAAAGTATAAACTTGAAACTAAAAGTCTGCATCCTCAGCAATTGCTATAGAATTTGAAAATGCCGGAATGAACATATACAGTTTCTAGGGCTTATTTATTAGAGGCTTCTTTGGCAGAACTGGAAAATGACTTAAAAAATGGAAAAGTCCCATTTCTCAACCACGTTCATTAACAATCACCTATCCACCAGTCACTGTTAAGGTGCTGAAGAGAAAGTGTAGTGATACAGATGATCCCCAGCATCCACGTAGATCTTGCTACAACCTAGCCGTACTATGAACTCATTACACATACAGGTGGATGACCACAAGATTGCAAAATAGATGCTATGTACACAGCTATGTGAGTGGACAAAAAGTAAGCAAAGTAAAGAACAAGAGGACAGACTAGAACATTAGTTTAAAATGGCAACCCACTTAGTATACTGATACTAGTAAATAAGCCACCCAGACATCATGTAAGAGCAATTCCTTCAAGCAAGAAAAACACAGATATTCTTAGAGGAAAAGAACAAAGCATTCCAAACAGCAACAAACTTTGCAAAAGGCAATTAAGGCATCAAATAAGTATCCATATGTGTGTGTGCATGCATGTGTGTGTGTGTGTGTGTGTGTGTCTACAAAAGTACGAGAATACAGAGCTATGCATGGCATTGCATTAAGATCTCTTAATGAACAAAAATGTATGGTGTACCCAGTAGCAGGTCAGTATGTTGGAGCTTTCAGAGATAGATGAGAGGACTTAGGACGCAATAAACTACTCTTAAGGAAGTCACATTCTAACTGGAAGGAGCAGATAGCGAAAGCTACCATAGCTCCATGCCATCATGTGTCACTTTCAAAATGGAAAGATAGGGTCAAGAGGAATTACTGTTCTGTTTAACTGTGCAGCACTATTTAAAATTTTTGTTATACTAAACATTTTAAAGTCATTGAGATTTAGAAAGAATTTCCTTTGTCATGCAGTGCTGCAGCAGCTTAATTAATGATAAAGATTTCTAGGATAGACTGCTTTAATAAAGCATCTGATAGAATGTTCATCAAACATTCATGAGAAACAGAGGGTAACAAAGTAGTTGACTTGGTAAGAATACAAAATAAAAACATGATTAAAGTTTAGTCATTCCAATAACCTGATTGTCACTTAACGTGTACCCAGATTTAGGAACAGCATCTAGAATTTGCCAGTGTTTTTTTCTCTTTGACTTGATGAAGACAGAAAAAAAGGACTAGGGGAGAATTTTTTTAAGCCCAACTTATGGAGGAGCTCTGGCCTTCAGAAAAAAAAATATGTTTGCTATTTGAACATGAGAAACAAACATATCAGATAAGTTAAAATCACAAATTTTGAAACCCGGAAGAAACATAGGCAATGATCTAATCCATGGTTCTCAAGCATGAGTTCCCATTAGAACATCAGGAAGCTTTTAAAATACATGGATGGTTAGACTCCCACTCCCAGAGATTCTGATTTCATCAGTCTGAGATGGAGCTCAGGCACTCAATTTATTTTAAAGTATCTAAAGTGATTCTAAGATGAAACTAGGATTGAGAATCACTGTTCTAAGCTAAATCTCTCATTTATAGACTGAAATTCAGATACAGGAAGATTTTATCACTTTAGGGCAGAACAAAAACAACAATCAGCATTCCAGACCAGAGTAAAAATAGTATACCTTCCCCTTTGCCCCAAAGCAGCAATACTGAGATGGCACAAAAATGTAAATAGTAATGTTTAATGTGAAATTATTATATATGCATATAAACAGCATATCCAATCCTTCATCATTTTAGAAATACCTAAACATAGTACCTAGTAAGCAAGAATAGTTATTTGAGTTGATAAGAAACAAGAAGCTCGCATTATTAATAAAATTCATCTGCGAGTCATATCATGGATTAAAAAGTTAATTTCAAAGTACATATCTTGTAGCTTCCTGCATGCACCCGATTCTCAACCCAGTGCTCTTTTTTCATATTCTAGATCTACCCCTGATTCTCAACCCAGTGCTCTTTTTTCATTTTCTACATATTCTACTTTTTCAGAATTTACATTCCAAAAATGTAAGAATGTAAATTCCAAAAACGACAAAGTTAAGACTTGCAGTTCATAACACCAAATCTCTACTTACTAAGAGACATTCAAACTGATATTACAGAAAAAATGTTTCAGTTTATGCTCGTGTATCTCTGGCTTCAGCTCTTGCTTCAAATGTAATTTTCACTTAGTATTGATATAAAAGCCAAGTTATTATACTGAATACATTTAAATAATACTTTTCAAAATGATAATTTTTTAGAAAACACTGTATCAAGTAAGCAATAAATGCAGCACACATTAAGTCACCAGTATCACTTTATGTGGATCCCTTTGGGCTGAAATCACATTTCTCATTTTGATTTGTTCTAATCGAATCTGTTGCACTCAATATTGTGCCTTGAAATAAGTAGGAAATATTTTCTTAATATTGAACATACTCAGAATATGCTGTCAACAAAAACAAAATTATCTGACAGAACTGAGTAAAGACTTTGTATTGGCTAGACTATGGAGTGGCACAAAGGTAGCACAGTACACTGAGAAACAGCATGAACTCTGAAGACATAGCCTGAGCTTGAATCCTGATTCAACCATCTACTAGCTCTGCGTTTTTCCAGCAAGTTGCTTAATCTCCCTGAGCCTAAGTTTCTTCTTCTGTAAAATGGTAATTGTTACTTACATTTGGGATAGGAATTAATTAAATGAGTTCACATACATAAAGCACATAGAAGGGTACTTGGTATTTAGCAAGTACTTGCTAATATATATATATATATTTATATATATTTATATATTTTTATATATATATTTATATATATAAACGCATATACATGTTTTAGTAGGTACACAGGGAAATAAAGAAAAGGCTAAGTATCATGTTAAACAAATAAGTTCTGGCCAGGCACAGTGACACACGCCTATAGTCCCAGCTACTCAGGAGGCTGAGGCAGAAGGATCACTTGAGCTTGGGATGTTGAAGCTACAGTGAGCCATGATCGTTGATCGTGCCACTACACTCCAGCAAGGGCAACAGAGTGAGACCCTGTCACCAAAAAAAAAAAAAAGTTCTGTATTTTTTTCTCAAAGTAAAAACTTTCAATGTTGTATTTATTTTATTTATTTAGTTTTGATTTGCAAATTTAAGATCAAGAAGATACAAAATGTATTCTACTTGATAGCATCATATAATTATGAAAAATCAAATTCCGTATCTTCCCAGTCACTCCAATTAATCTTAACGAGAAACTTCACATAAAGTAAATCTCTCAAAATAGAATAGCCATACCCTTTAACCCTTGGAAATCCCAGCAGTTTACTCAACTGCAAATAGAGAGCTCCTGCAGTTAGAAACTGGCTAAGTTTATTAAAATGTCTAGCATATCCTAAATTATAAGACATAATTCCTATTTACTTTACCTCCCTTGCTACCAAACTTGCATCTTAGCATGAGTTCTTTCTCATGAACTTAAATCCAACGAGCTAAAAGTGGCAATTTTTTTGATCACTGAAGCCAGTATCTATTATTTCAGCTCACATGTTCCATCAATTCTATGCAATATTTGACCCTGTTAATAACTCTTCTTCTTGCCATTCCCTTGGCTTCCTTGGCTTTGAATTCTACTGGTTCTCCTTCCTTCTCCTTTTTTTCTACTCTTTCCCGTGACTGCCTCTGAAAGCAGACATTTTCCAAAAAATAGGGTACAGGTTCTCTCCTCATGTCCCTCCTTTTCCTTCTGACTCTCCTCATCAGGAAATGACCTCTATCCCCACAGGCTAGAATCCCCCATTTGTTTCTTAGGGCACCAGGCAATCACCTTTATCCACTAAGTGAACCAACCAGACCAAAATAGCAGTGCAAAGGCTTTGAAAACTATATTGTCGGCTGAGTGCAGTGGTTCATGCCTGTAATCTCAACACTTTGGGAGGCCAAGGTGGGCAGATCACCTAAGAACAGGAGTTCAAGACCAGACTGACCAACATGGCAAAACCCCATCCCTACTAAAAATACAAAAATTAGCTAGGTGTGGTGGCATGTTCCTGTAATCCCAGTTACTCAGGAGGCTGAGGCAGGAAAATCACTTGAACCTGGAGGTTGCAGTGAGCCAAGATCACACCACTGCACTTCAGCCTGGGCAATAAAGTGAGACTACATTTCATTTAAAAAAAAAAAAAAAAAAAACTGTCCGGACATTGTTGCACACACCTGTAATCCCAGCACTTTGGGAGGCCGAGGCAGGTGGATCATCTGAGGTCAGGAGTTCAAGACTGGCCTGACCAATATGGTGAAACCCGTCTCCACTAAAAATATAAAAATTAGCCAGGCATGGTGATGGGCACATGTAGTCCAGGCTACTCAGGAGGCTAAGACAGAAGGATTGCTTGGACCTGCGAGGCAGAGGTTACAGTGAGCCAAGATTGTGCCATTACATTCCAGCCTGGGTGACAGAGCAAGACTCCATCTCAAAAGAAAAAAGAACATGGTGGCTTACGCCTGTAATCCCAGCACTTTGGGAGGCCAAGGAGGGCGGATCACGAGGTAAAGAGATCGAGACCATCCTGGCCAACATGGTGAAACCCCCTGTCTACTAAAAATACAAAAATTAGCTGGGCATGGTGGCGTGCACCTGTAGTCCCAGCTACTCGGTAGGCTGAGGCAGAATTGCTTGAACCCGGGAGGTGGAGTTTGCAGTAAGCAGAGATCGCGCCACCACACTCCAGCCTGGCACCTGGTGACAGAGTGAGACTCTGTATAAAAAAAAAAAAAAAAGAATGAAAGAAAAAAGAAATACTACCTTGTCATAAGTACCACAAGACACAAAAGTAGGCCAGGGCCTGTGTACTAAACCTAAACAGTGTGACTACCTGCTAAATTGAAGACTTAAGTTACAATTTTGTATTTAATGTGATAGCCAAAATGTCTAGAATATAATCAATACTAAAAACAAGAAAAATTACCGCTTGAATACAAAAAGACAATCCATAGATGCCAATACTGAGATGGTTTAGATGTTGGAATTTCAAACACTAAAAAAGAATTTCAAAGTTGCCATCATAAAAAATTGCCTCAACAAACAATAACAGATGGCTTTGAAACAAATGAAGAAATGGAAAATATCATCAAAGACATTTAAGATATAAAAAGGAACCAAATGGAAACCAAAGAACTAGAAAATATAATAACCTGAACAACAAAAAGCTGGAGGGGCTTTAATAGCAGAATAAATATGACAGAGGGAAGAATCAGTGAACTTCAAGACAAAACAATAGAATTCACTCATTCTGAAGACAGAAAAGAAAAAATAAAACCTCAGGAACAGATGGCATCATAATAAAATATCCAACATTCATGTCATCAAGGTCCAAGGAAAAGACAGATAAAAGGAATGGGAGATGGAAAAAACGTTTGAAGAAATAAAAGCTGAAATATCCTACATTTGACAAAGACATAAACTAACATAGTCAAGTAGCTGAGTGAAACCCAAACAGGAATAACCCAGAGAAACTCAAATCAAAGCACATCATAATTAAACTTCTGAAAACTAGACAAAGAAAAAATCATAAAAGGAATCAGAGAGAAATGATCTAGAGTTAAAAACAATTCCAGTGACAGTAGATTTTTCATTTGAAACCATGAAAGTCAAAAGGAAGTGACATTTTCTCAAGTGCTGAATTAAAAAAACCTATCAATGCTAAATTCAATAAATTCACTATCCATCAAAACTATTTAGAAATGAAAGAGGGAATAAATACATTCTCATACAAAAGAAAATCAGATGTGTCCCTCGAACACCTACTCTTAATGGCTAAAGAAAATCCTGTAAACATGGAGGAAATAATCACAGAAAAAGCCTTGGCACTGCAGAAAGGAAGGAAGAAAAATGGGTTAAGTACAAATAAATAAACTAAATAATAGACTATCTTTCATCGAATGATAATTGAATCAAAAATTATGTCTATATAATGTTCAATGTATTTAGAAAATTACTAAAGACAATTGTATTTTAAAAGTGGGAAGAGAAAAAGGATCTGAAAGGAAATAAAGTTTCTACGCCTCACCTGACATAGTAAAATGTCACAAGGATTTTTAAGCTTTACTCACAAACTCTCATCACTCCCTTTGCTCTGGTCCAGCTGGATCTCATTGGTTCCTAACGAGGCCTCCATGCTTTTCTATCCTTGTAGTTCCCTGGCCAGAATTCCTTTCTTCCATCTCCAGCTGAAAACACACTAGCCTTTCTTCAAGACTCTCCTCCAATATCATTCCTCCATCATGAAGGCAGTATTTGAGCTGGCATTGGCCATGAAAGGCAAACTCCTCATCAAGAATAATCTCTTTTAACTCTTGATAAAACATTGTACCTTTTCTATGGTACTTAGCATATTCCGCTCTGCCTCTATTGACTTATATCTTGACTTCTGCCTCCTAAATTGTAAGTTACTGAAGACACCAGTAGCATCTTCTGCATTTTTATACCCTGCACCAATTACTCTACCCAGTGCCAAGAAATGTGTCTTGTAAATATTAAAGGTTTAATAAATATTTGGTGACAAATTTAAAAATCTCTTTTCATCAAAATATCTCTTTTCATCGAAATATCCCTTTTCTCTTCATCACAGCTCTGAATTCTTAATTTTCAAATTTTTCAAACCTTTCAAATGTTATTAGTTAAACTCATTACTCGTCCTAGAACATAAGTGCCTTTCCATTAAAAAAAAAAAAACCTTTTCTATCATGTAAAGCAAAATTCGAGTACATAAAGGCAATTATGGTATGTATATGCACCTGTATATGTATATAGCTTCTAGATGTGTGTTATATTTATATCACCTCTAGATGTGTTTATATTTCCAATCTTTTTACCAAAAAATAGATTCTTGAGTTAAATTTCATAAAAGTTGACATGGAAATTTTGAATTAGGATATTAAATATGTCTTTAAAATAACTAATTTACATTTTCTTGGTCTTTTGAGTATGAAATAGTTTACCCCAGCAATATGAATAACAAGAGACCTAAGCTATGAGAAGGAATGCAATTCTGTGTAGCTGGTGTGTATAGTTTTTCCCTGGTGGTTTTCAATGACCAGTGACTCCTTACCTGGTTTTCTCAGCTGCTAGCACTTGCTCTGAAACAATTGCTCTGAACACCTCCATCTGCAAAAATATGTGCCTAGGAAATAAACTCAACTTGGTACTGACCCAACCAAAATGCAATTTTTTTTAATGCAGCACACATTTGGTGGATTCCAAAGTCATGATTATGTTTTACTATGCACTCTGTACTATTCAGACCACTATTCTCATTCATTACTGCAATCAACTGTATACATAATTATTTTTTATTGCTAATTATACACCACTGATTTCCATTTTTAAAGAAATTAGCATTTGTCTCTAATTAAATATTTACTGCTTGTGTTTTACAGACCCGATATCAGGTTCTTCTTTAGACTGGGCTTATGACCTGGGCATCAAACACACATTTGCCTTTGAGCTCCGAGATAAAGGCAAATATGGTTTTCTCCTTCCAGAATCCCAGATAAAGCCAACCTGCAGAGAGACCATGCTAGCTGTCAAATTTATTGCCAAGTATATCCTCAAGCATACTTCCTAAAGAATTGCCCTCCTTTTGGAATAAGCCAATTAATCCTTTTTTTGTGCCTCTCATCAAAAAAATCAATCTTCAATTATCCCTAGATGCAGCTTCTATATCACCTGAATCCTTCTTGGCTCATTTAAGTTCTGAGTTATCGCTGCTTGCTTTTACTTACTTGCAGTAGCAGCATAACAAAGTAGCTTTAAGTGAAACCTTTTAACTACCTTTCTTTGCTCCAAATGAAGTTTGGACCCAGCAGAAAGCATTATTTTGAGTATTTTGAAAGGTGATATACAGTGAGGCACAGAAAATAAATGAAAACCTTCTGTTTCTCACAGATTTTCACCATGTGGCTTCATCAATTTATGTGCTAATACAATAAAAATAAAATGCATGTAATGCTTTAAAATTCATCTTTTTTATATACTACATTCTCTGTATTTCTCTATAGCATTAATAATCAACATTAATGTCAATCATTCAGTCTGTTAATAAGAAAGAATATCTTCAATTTTCAAAAGCATAATTTGCCTATTTTTTTCTGATAGTAGAAGACACTGTTTATATCCTCAAAAAAGCAAAAGTATGTCCTAGCAGGAAATAAAGTGGTTCATATAGAGATGAAGTCCTTTACACAACCAATCCAGTTTTCATCAGCATAATGTACATTAAATTCAAAATAGTTTCATTTAACCTGCCATAATCAGAAGAAACCACCTGCTAAAATATCTCATCACCAATACAGACACAGCCAAGACAGTCTGGTCAGCTATGAACCCTGCCCTCCTAATGGATAGAAAGGAAGCCTGGAAATGTACTGTAAGTTGAGGAGAGAAAGTCATGTTGACCAAAGGCAATTCGAGTAACTTGCTACCTTTATACCATTTATAATCCTATTATTTAAGATGGTATTATTGACTATCTTCTTCCAAACACCAATACCTTGATGTGTGATCAAGTGGCAACTGTGGTAGTGTCTACATTCCTGAAATCCAGACACAGATGCTCACCACAGGACTGACTATAATTTGAGGGACTTGACTTTCAGTAAACTAACTTCTCAGAACACTCTAGACACAGTTTTCAAGGATCGTGAAAAGTTCTGAGAATCTGGGACATGCCTCATGAATCCTTTAGGGACCCATAAAAGAAAGCACGCCATCAAAGCTACAAGATGATGGTGTGTTCTGATAACCATGCGGTAGATCAGAGTTTCTCATTCAAAATTGTCTAGGAAAAACAAATGTAAACTAACAAAATTGTTTTACAAGGGGAGGAGGGGAAGGTGACAGTCAAGAAAGTAAAAGACAAAACTGTGGCTATGAGATTATATTGTCTCATTAAAAATATGGTATCTGTATCTAAATATTTAGCATTCCAAACTGGCTTCAGAACGTGGGAATATAAATTTGTTCTATTATACATGCCATATGGGAATTATATACTCATTCACACTTACTCAAATAAGAAACGACTGAAGTAGATTCTAACCCTAAAATTCATATAAATACATCTAATTCCATTGGCGCATGAGGTAGAGGAGATAAAAGAGATAATCCAATTGTAGAATATTGTCCCATGTCCATCCATTATTCAGTTTATAAAGACACAAAAGTTTTACACACCATTTGAATTATTATGCAGCTTAATATATTTTTCTCAATCGGAAAAAAAAATTAGCCTGAGACGCTAAAAATAAAAACTCCTATCAAGATCTCAACCTAATGGAATAGTTTTTGAATGGCATCTGAGGGCATTTACTTATTTGACTTCATATGAATTATGAAAATAAATATGTGAAGACAAATATCTACATTAAAGTTTTAAAAAACTAAAATTTTATCTTATTTATGAGAAAGTTTGAGTGGTAAGTACTGTGATTCTTCTCTTATTATTTCTCATCTATCAGTAAAGGGCTTTGTACCCAAGTTACAAGTTGTGCTGTCAAATAATAATATTCCTGACAGAGGCCAGGCACAGTGGCTCATACCTGTAATCCCAACACTTTGGGAGGCAAAGGTGGGAGGATCACTTGAGCCAAGGAGTTCAAGACAAGTCTGGGTGACAAAGCGAGACCCTATCTCTACAAAAAAATAAAAATAAAAAAATAGCCAGCTGTGATGGCACCTATCTGTGGTCCCAGCTACTTGGGAAGCCGTGGTGAAAGGATTGCTTAAGCCCAGTAGGCCGAGGCTGCATTGAGCGAAGATCACACAACTGAACTCCAACCTGGATGACAGAGCAAAACTCTTTCTCAAATACACACACACACACATATATACATATATACGCAAAATATATATACGTATATATAAAAATAAAATATACACATATACACTGTATACATTCTTGACAGTATGTCTTACCACAGAACATCTAAATCATTCATTTTCCAATTTTCTTACTATAAAATTCACTCGAGGTATTGTTTCATATTTTGAAAATATATTCTTTTATAGCATTATCTAATTGTTGAGGTACACATCTGAGGTGTACATCTCTATTATATGAAAAAGTGAAACATCTTATTGCTTTTACTAATGCAAATAAATGTTTCCAGTAAGCCTTATGATCCCACACTTATCTTTAAATGTCATATCAGACGTCCCCTCCCCACATTTGGCACATTGGATATGTTATTTGACCACAGAAGTGCTCACTGGCTAAGTGAACATTAGGCTTACTGACAAGAGTATCTGTTTCTCATTTAACACAAACATCTATGCCTGATTTTCTTTAGATGAAAAAATAAAGAAGTAACCCCCCAAAGAAACTTAGAACACGGCACTGGAAACATGCAGATTTTCTCTATTCTCATATTCTCCCCTAGCCTCCTTATCGTTGCACACACAAAGTTTAAATTCTTTTGACCTTTACAAAGGGACGGATGTTGGGCTTTTCTGGACATGGGAAAAGGTCAAGGACAGAGAACTCTTCTTGGTTCCACCATGTGGTTTCCAGCGCTATAAACTAACCTTTTACCTTTAATATAGAAAATGGAAATGGGAGGTTTTCTAGAAGAGAATATGCATTGGTCCTTCCAAGTCTACAATGAAGTATTGCAGTGTTAAATTAATGTTAAATTTCCCAGGATATAAATCGTGCAAAGCAGCAGCAGCAGCAGCAAGAAATCTTAGTTAAATACTCATTTATTTGAGCATCTAAAAGCAGCAATGGAGTCTAGAAACTGCCTGACCACTGAAACTTACACACTGCATATTATTCTCTAGAATGTCCCCTCTTTTCCTTACCCTCTTTCTTCATTCTATTCCCCCTAATAATAGGTCTCCCAATTTTGAACCAGGCATATGGCCATACAAATAAAGGTTCTATTTCCAAAACTCCTTGCAAATAGAATCATAGGACTACTCAAATTTTCTCACAAATAAAGTTTTACTGTTTTAACTAATTCATACGAATTCACAATTCATACAAAGTCAAAGAAGCAAAATACTCTGGGATGCCATTCACAAACTATTCACTTAGAATGAGGAATAGTCTTGTTAGGATTTTTTTATTTTTAATCACTCAGATAATTTTTTTTCCAATTGTGAAAAGAAATATTAAACTGCATACTAACTCAAGTAAGATGCTGTGTAAAGCTTTTGTGCCTTTTATAAACTAAATAATGAATGCACACAGGACAATTTTCAATAATTAGACTATTCTGGTCTATGAATTGTAAGAAGCAGCATCATATGCCAAAGTCCAGAAAGCTAACTTCAAAGACCTCTGGAATACTTTGGCTCTTTTTTATCTCTCTTCCTTTTGGCTGCAATGTAATTGTGATGGCTGACACTGAGCAGTCATCTTGGACCACAGATGATCTTGAAAACTGAAGCAAAGAAAATGACAAAAGGAGCCTGGGCCTTTTAGGACTTCACCAGACAGAGATGCTAATCAAGGCTTGGGCCACCTACCTTAGGATTTAAATATAAAAATGAAATGAAGGTCCTCTTTAGTGAAATCACTGTTTATTTGGATCATTATTCTTTACAAGCGTAATCCTAACGTTTGCAACAAGCCAGAAACAACTGGTACAACAGTTCCAGATGTGTCCCAGATGGAAATCCTTGGAGGTAATGTGGTGTTATGCAAATATCACAGAGCTGGAAATCAGGAGGGCTTGAATCCTGACTCTACTACTGAATGATATGTAGCAAGACACTATTACCCTTTGCCTGCCCTGCTTATATCCTAGCTTTTTGTTAAAATTTAAGATAATAGATGCTCACCAAGTTAACCCACTAATTTCTACTTTGTATTTGGGACAAAGTAAACTTGTCTTAAAAGGAGTTAGCTCAGGTGGTTCCTACCAAGGTAAGTGTCGGACGGTATCAAAACAACTGGTGCAATTGCTGCTCTCAAGTGTGGTTCTTCACCAAGTTCCACTACGATGGGGTATAAAGTAATGTGTGCGTATGCATGTATACATTTTCCTTTGTGCAGAATTTCCATCAGATTCTTACAATATGGGAGTTATAGACCCTCAAAAGTTTTAAGCACAATTAAATGCAAAACCAAACATAATTTGAAATCATGTTTTCACACATTAAAGTAAAAATTAATTTTAACTCTGGTGTTCTTGTTTGTGTAGTCATTTGCTTCCTTTCTCATTGTTTACTATTGATTTCTTCTTTGTTTTATGGTGTTCTTTGGAAGCAAATATAAAATTTCCCTTAGATGGCTGGAAAATATAAAACAATTCTGCTGATCAAAACCAGGAAAACTAAATATCTCAAAATTGTACGAAATGATTAAATTCTGCCAATATATTTGTATAATATTGTGGTCCTTACAAACGATGTGATATTTTTAACTGTGCATGCTATAATATTTTGAGGGATCCTTACGTATTTCCCTCAAAAAATATTAACCCATCGAAATGGGAAAAGGAGCAGTATTTTATCATTAGGGAAAAACAAACTTATGGAGAATGATGTAAAGTTCAGATTACCTCTGGTTGCAGAAGATGCCTCCTTTTCATTCAATTGGTGACACACAGAAAATTATGGGTGGAACTCAAATTAGGGGAAAGAAATACATGGACCCTTCCAAACTGGAAGATTTTATTGCATAAAACCGTTTTGAAAGCTACATTTTCTAAATAAACTAATATGAACACATGGCAATATTTCAAAGATTATGCCTTTACATTTCTTTCTCCTCCTTTTTAACAAAATTGTATTTCATGATTAAAATACCAAGCCATTTTTCTATAATGAGTCATAATAGCATCTTGAAAATTTCGGCAGCATATATATAGGCTACTGTCAGAATTTTCTTAGGGAAAGCTTTTTGGAGACTCTCTTGCATTTCATTGTCACAAAATCCATTATACCAGGACAGATCTCAGCCTGCCTGAGTAATATCCATCTGAGGGTTATAATTTTGTCATAAAAATTTACTCTCACATGAACTTAGCATAAAAGGTCTCCGTCCAGAAAACAGGAATTGAAATGGATATATTATCACTTAACTGCTTTTTTGCTCACTTATCCTTCAATTACAAGCCTCAAGTTCACTGATGTCAAGAGAGGTTAAACCAGAAAAATGTAAAACAATTTTTGAAATATGTGAGGGAAATTTGACACTTAACATTCCAAATGCATTATTATTGCCATCATACCACTGAAGTGTGCTATTGCTTTATTTTACATGGTGGATTAAAAGCTTAAAAGACTATTCATGAAATTAAAAAAAGATTCATATATACCATCTCATATATAAAATAATTTGTAAGAACTCTGATTTCTTTTCTTATTCAAAAAGTCTCTAATTTCTTTTTTTTTAATCTCTGCTTTGCAAAACTTATATTTAAAGAGATAACTAAATTTCACAGGGCAAAGAGTGGGGAGGTGAGAAAGTCAACTTTTAAGAATTGCAATCAAACTGGCAGTAATGTGCTTTTGAAAAGTAACATTTGCATAGTACTGGTAATTTTTAAATTGCCTTCACATGCACTTCTGCATTTGATAACAAGTCTATGAGACTAAGTTGGGGGGAGGTTATTATTATCCCCTTTTATATATTAGAAACTATGACTCACAGTACTTCAGTGACTTGCATACATAAAGTTGCAGCTTGAAAACTAGATCTTCTCACTTTACAATTTAAATTTTTTCCATTACACTACACCATCCAATGGCATCACTTCTCTAGAAGGCAGAGGGAGAAAGATTGTCTAATTTATGAGTCGTCGACTTAAATTCTAATTCTCAAGCCAATGCCAATGGTACATTGTCATAATGACCCACCAGACACTGTTCTGGACCAGGGATTCTCACACTTGAGTATGAATCGGAATCACCAATGCATTAAAGCAGATTGCTGAGCCCTACTCATGGAGTTTCTAAAACAATAGGTCCTGGATGGGGCACACAAACCTGCATTTTTAACGAGTTCTCAGGTAATGCTGATACTGCTAGTCCAGGAACCACACTTTGAGAACCACTAATACAGAATAATTTTAAACTTTTCTCCTATTTTTTAAATTATTTTTTCTTCAATAATTTTGGTAATTTTTATTTATTTATTGCAGTTTATTGGCAAAAAATAATTTACTCATAGGTTTTATCTTTAATTAAGATTATAGACAAACCAAATAAAAGGAGAAATTAGGATAACAGTTTCATTTCAATTCCTATCTTCTATTAAAATATTTGTAAAAAAAAACAAAACAGGTGTTGGAATACAGGTTTACATATTTTAAACCCATTACACATTAAAATAGTTTTAGAAATATACAGGAATAATTAAATATAATAAATAGTCCTTGCTTTGAAATGTTGATTCTATAGATTTTAACATAACTGGAAATAATTTTTATTATTCATATTTTATGTATTAATTTATTGAATTTTTAATGTTTTTGCTTTTATGTTAAATGTTATATCCAATGCAACTTTGGGAACATAAAAAATGTAACTTCCACCCAGGGGTGGGTTCATTATGGCTACATCCAACTGAGAAAACTCTGGCTTGAAAATCATTATAAAAATTCCTTTGGTGGTGAGCAGTCACTTTCTTAATAGTAAAACTGGACAAATTCTGTGAGAAATATCTGCAGAAGTATTTTTGGAGTTACCAGCATTTGTTTCATGAAAAGTAAGTAAAGATTCAAGCTGATATGATTCTTTGGCTGTCATAGAGACAGGGTAATGGGATAATCTGAGGACTTTCTTACATGCAGACATCCCCTGATATTGCCACTTGACAAAGCTCAATTGCGTCTGCTCCAATTAATCTTTTACAAAGACAGGGAAATGAAGAAAAGGTAAGAAACACAAGTCTAGGTGTTTTGGTAGAAGACTGGAAAGAAAAAAATCAGGAAGAAAAATGTAATACAATCCAATTTGCCCTATCCCCCTCCTCCGAACTTCCACTTTCTCCCAAAATTATCTAAATAGTCTGCTTCCCAGCCCCATTGCAACCCAACTGTTCATTGCATTTGGTCCACAGAGAGCATATCTTTGAGATGAGTTGCCTTTCTTCAGGCCTTGGATTAAGGCAACCTTGGATTAGGGCACCCTTATAATTTGGCATGTCCAGTGTATTTCCTATTTAAGTATTAATTTTTTAATAAAATAACTTTATAAGAGTTAAAGATCTTTTATTCCTTTATCTTATTTTAAACCAAATATGTTTCTGATATAAATTTTGAAAGACTAAATAAGAATACAGGAATGACCTTTGAATGTACAACAGATGCTGCATACAAATATTTTGAAGTCACCCAAAGGCAGGTTTGAATACAGGCTTCACCACTTACTAACCATGGCCCCTCAACCCATCTGTGAAATTCAGATAATGGAACCTATTTCTAGAGATTATGAAAATTACAAAAGAAGTATATAAAACATATGGATAACCAGTTGTCCCAGTTTTCTCAGAAATGAAGGATTTCCTAGGATGCAGGACCAAAGCAGTTCCAGACAAACTGGAATGGTTAGTTACCAAGTAGCAGTGAAATGTTTCTCAAGTAAAAATAAATAAATATTAGGACTCCTTTTTTCCCCTTCTAATTTTCTAGAAGCTATTTTCACCAGAAAAAAAAAATACACTATATTGACTAGCAGCCATTTCTTTGCTATCACGTGTTAAATACTTTACACATATTATATCAATTGTTCTTTAAATAAGCCCTAGGAACTAAATGCCACTTTAATCACTCCTATTGTGACAAATGCCAATATGAAGGCATAGAGCAGCTAAATGTTCTCCTCAAAGTCA
This sequence comes from Cacajao melanocephalus, assembly GCA_963573385.1. NCBI lineage: Eukaryota > Metazoa > Chordata > Mammalia > Primates > Pitheciidae > Cacajao > Cacajao melanocephalus. The sequence continues at coordinate 121,840 of CAUYLG010057073.1, forward strand.
CATAGCTAATAAACAGTAAAACAGAAATTCAAGCCCAAGCAGTCAAGTTTAAAAATCTGTGCACCAAACTCTTTCTTCAGACCAACAAACTTAGCATCACCTGGAGCCTGCTGGAAACAGAGAAACTCATCACCACACCCACCCCAGACTAATTGAAGCAGAATCCATGCTGAAACACAATGCTACAGCACCTGGGACTTTTACAAGTGGAAATAATTTAGCATCTTGCGCTATAGAGAACATTAGCAAAGTCTCATTTCATGCCCCTGATTTGAGGTCACAAATCTAATGCCAGAACCTCTAAAAACCACGCAAAAACTTAGTGAAGGAAACTAAAGTTGAACCAAAGTTAAAGTCACACCTCTGAAAATCTAGCCAGAGCTTGGACCACAAAGTAGACTTAAACACACTAAGAAACCCTGGAACTGAAACAAACCCAAAGAGTGGAAAGCACAGGGTGGTGGTGGTGGTTGTTTTCCTTCAAAATATACCTGCTTAAAACATGACCAAAACCTTACCTTTGTCCTAAGCCAATGCATCAGAAAGCAGGGAGAGACAGACCAAAACATTAAAGCATTTTGAAAAGAAACTTTGAGATGATCCACTGTTTGTGCTGTTTAAGTTCATAGCTTTCACATAAAACTGAAAATATGAGGAAATTTCATAATTAGGAGACTTTCTTATGGTTAGCATGAATTTAGAGTTTTAAATATAAATTAAGTATTTAATGTTCTTTTCAAAAGCAAGATCTTAGTAGCAATATTCTATCAAGCACTCTTACCAAAAGCTAAAAGCACAGCAATAAAATCTCATTCAGCACTGAAACCAGACACACAAAGTCAGAAGTGATGAAGTCATTATCGTTTGCTAGATTAAAAACACTCAGTCTCAATAACAACTCAGGCCCAGTTCAGAGTAAGAGCTTCAGTCTATCAGAGTAAATATTTTATGTGCCAGAATTTATTGGGTACACAGTCTGTACCAAATTATGTGCTTAATTAGCTGCATTTCATCAGATGCCTTTATACAAAAGCTACGTCTTCTATATGACATATTTTTTCTATATAAAGTGAATAAACTAGTCACTGAAAACAACTGCATTTGGGAAATAAGACTATAATTCTATCTTCAAAATTCCTTAGCTAAATCTAAACATTTTTCTCATGTTTTTTTCTTTTTTAAAATAGTGCATAAATATTTTTTCATTAAGTTTAAATTGAATTTTTAAGGTTTTAGTATCAGGTATCACAACTGACATACTAAGCTATATTAGAAGAGAACTGATGTTCTAAAGCTTCATACCAGAGGCTTTACTTCAGGATTTTATTTAATCTCCCAGCAATGTTATGAGACAGATATAATTAGCCACCAGTTACAAAAAAGGAAACCAAGACTCCATAAGAATGAAGAGAAGCAGGGGTGGTTTCACCTGGTGGCAACATTAGGATTTGAACCCCAGTCTGAGACCCAACCACAATGCCTTCCAAAAGTGACTATAAGTCATTCAAAGCCCCTGGAGTTGAAAATAAACTGTTTTCCTTCTAACAGGTAGGAAAGTAGAGACAACATAGACTCACAAGGGACGAATAAACAAAGAGAAGTTTTAATGCCCCTCCCAGATACCCTTAGACCCCCTAACTCCATCTACCATAGCCCAAGGGAAAACAGTTACAGCTCTCTCTTCATGATGAAGACAAGGGCTTGGCTCCCCTGAGTGCAGGTCCACCCAAGAAAGCTGTTCAGCCTCATCCAACAGGGCGAGGACAGCAATTTCTTAAGCAAGTTTCGAAGCATATGACACAACGGCTTGGACCAGCATGCACAGACCATAGTGCATCCAGCTGCCCCAGGGACTGAGCCACCAGGTTTTTCTCCTTTATAGATTTCTCTGTATCTGGGGCCCTTATTTGGAGCATTCAGCCAAGCATTCAAAAATTGAGTTCCCCGTGTCCAACTACCCACCAAGCCTGTCCAAGGACATTGCTGAAAGTCAGTCATCATCTTACTAAGAAAACATAGCATTGGTACCTACAGGTTTCAACAAACTTACTAGACAGTTTGGTTACCAAAAAGGGATAAAATCATATTTTTAAATAACATTTTCTTGAAAGTCTCAGCCTCTAAAAAGTATGTGTCCTCAGGGGCCCTTTCAACATGACTTGCCCAATTCAAATTCTATCCATTCTTCAGGGCATGTTCAGACCTGTCCTCCTTGTGGGACTTTTCCAAAAGGTTCCAGTCCACCTACGCTCTCCTCTCTCTCAATTGCTCCCAGAGTTTGAGTTGCTGTCTTTAGTAAATTGCCTTTTGTGCAGATTTATTACCAAGCGTGCTTCTAAACTCCTGGAAATTGGTCATTATCACACAGACTTTTTTAAATTTCTCCATAGCACCTAACACATCTTGGACATAGTAAGAATAAGGCTGATCCTAGCAGACTGCTTCAGCAGGGCCTCCTGGGCTGGCATCACCTGGGTGGAGTGACCACAGTCCATAACTGCTGTGCAGAAATGTGATCAGGAGTAACAGCCTCTTCCAAAAAAATGCGTGTTCACTAGGGGCTGACTTCCACATGAGATTGACAAATTATTAATAACTTACTATAGGCTGGTCGGGCGTGGTGGCTCACGCCTGTAATCCCAGCACTTTGGGAGGCCAACGAGAGTGGATCACTTGAGGTCAAGAGTTCGAGACCAGACTGACCAATATGGTAAAACCCTGTCTCCTCTAAAAATACTAAAAATACAAAAATTAGCCAGGCATGGTGGTGCTGGCCTGTAACCCCAGCTACTCAGGAGACTGAGACAAAAAAATCTCTGCCAGAAGGCAGAGGTTACAGTGAGCCAAGATCATGCCACTGCACTCCAGCCTGGGTGACAGAAGGAGACTCTGTCTCAAAAATAAATAAATAAATAAATAAATAATAACTTACTATGGGTAGATAGGGGTAGATAGATACTATGGGTAGAATCAGAGAATGTAAGAGTAGACACATTTGAGATAGACAGAAAGCATTCATCCCAAGCAGTTGTTAAAGAGGCAGAAATGCATACAGAATGGGAAAGCATATTCTGTAAAATCATGCTGTCTCAACTGTATACATTTTGAACTGGCAAGTAACATGGGAAAAGAACAATACCAGCATAATGCTTTCCAGTGCCATCTTTTTCTCTTCATCACTGTTCTTTTTATTCAAAACAACAAAGGCATCTTTGCTTTTCCACTTCAGAGAGCCTAGAAGTGGGGGGTGGGGGACAGTAAATGCCCCCAAGGATGAAGTTAATCTTCCTAGAGGGTCACTGCTTCTAGTGATCATTTCCTAAATATGTATTCATATCTTTGTCTCAGACTATGCTTTCAGTTGAATTAAGGAGGGAAATGAAGGAAGGAAAAATTATCAAATCAACCAGAAGTGATGAAAAAGAGGCTTGTGTGATTAATTCATGCCATCATCCAGGCCCTAAGTATGAATTTGCTAGAAACTTTTTCTCACTGTAAACAGAAGTTAGTTAATTTGCGGCAACATATGATTCAGTTGATAAAAATAATAAAGCTGTTTGTTTGGTCAAATATGGGATGCTAAAGAAACTTCAGTGCTTATACTATCAATGCTGAAGAGACCAAGATCATGACACAGAATACAAAAAACAGCCTATACATGCAAAGCTCATTTTTAATACTTTATCTTTTAGAGTTTTAGTTTCACAGCAAACTGAACAGAAAGCACAGAGCTTCCTTCCCCCACAACACACAATCTTAACCATTAACAATATTCTGCACCAGCCGTGTCATTATGACAATCAATAAACCAACATTGACACATCACTATCACCCACAATTTATATTAGCTTCACTCTTGGTGTTGTACTTTCTATGCATTTTATATTTAATTTCATGTATTTACAAAATGGTAGCCAAAAATGAGATATTTCCCCAAAAATATGCTCAAAACTAACAGATTGCCACTGAGCTAACAGAAAATCTTCCAGAATAGATATCCAGGAGCCCTACACAACCACTAATTAAGTTCATTCTTGGTGCATTACAGGAACATACATTAAGATGAGGAAAGAATAAGTTCACTGAGAAGTATGGAATCTTATGGTCATTCCCATTGGCTTATCTAAACCATTGCAAATGCTTACATTTTGAATCAACAAACCATTTAAGGACTCTTTGAAGATGAATAAAATCAACACCAGCAAAACTTTCAGAATAGTTGTTAGCAGCTTGGAAGAAAAGGCAACAGATAATGGTAGAGCACTCTTTTAACAAATAATCCTTCACCAATTCTCCTGATGCATCCTGAAGAGTGGGAAAATATAGATACAGATGCCTCTAACTGGAAAAAAGAATGATTCACAAAAGCAAAATTCTAAATGTGAATGTACTTCAGAAATAACACATGTATTGTGCTCATACCTGCATTCATATGCATGTAAAATTGTGATATATATACTTTTGAAAACTTGTCTAAGAAATTCTAAAAGAGCCTTTTAAAGTATAGAATTAAAGTCTTAAAAGATAAAAAATTTTAGTCTTATTAGTAGCATTTTTTTTCTTTCTCGACAGAATTGATGACATCTTAAACTCAGTAAAATATGACAAGTACTTACAAAATTATGGGAGCATATGTGGGAGCAAAGGTCTGGCGTTCAGAGGTCAGAAGGCTGAAGGAAAGAATCACAGCAAACCTCCGTTGATGATGCCAGCTCCCTGAAGCACCAAAGCAAATGATTCACAAAGGAATGCCTGGAAATTAAGCTGAACCTCATGACTAACATTTGCCACTTAACTGCCCACCTCCTGTCAGAGAGCAACACCTTCTCCTAATTTTCCACTTTCAATAACCCAAGTGTTTCTCATTAACGGAATCCAAACCAGAATTCTGTTGGCAAGAGATTCTGGGAAATGTTTCTGGGCTTCTCTCCCAAAATGTAATACCATCAGCTCCTTTAATATAAAATAGGGGATGGAGATGATAGTACATTAACAGTAGACAATCTGCACAGTTGCTTTGAGGATTCTGATGTATTGGATTATTGTTCTCAATTCCTCACTCACTCCTTAATAGTTAGACACTCACAGTCTTTCCCAATGATTTTGCAGTACCTCCCACTGTGGGTGGAGCATATGTCCCAGCTGACGGCTGTTGGGCTTAGTCAGGTTACTTGCTTGGGCCAACAGAATATTAGCAAATGTGAGGCAAGCAGAGGTTTTAAACATGCTTGTGTGGTTTGGCCTCCCTGCTTGCATGTCCCTAGTCTTCCATTAGAAGAACATGCCTCCAGGTAGCTCCTGGCACTGGTAAAGCAGATGAAAACCCAACTCACAGCCCAGAGCCAAGGCCAGCCATTCCTGGAGCCCAGCTGAGCCCCTAGACAACCACAGACCCTTGAGGGAAAAAGTAAATATTTATTATTTTAAATCCCCGAGACTTTGAGATGGTTTTGTATCAAAAATTAATACAAGGATTAAATATATAATACTTAAAAGAGCAATTGGCACATATTAACCATAATTATTTCAATAATCTTATAAATTATATTACACTATAAAAATGTTACACATTCAGTCTTTGTTTAAAGATATTAAGGGTCTTTTAATAGCAGGTATGAAGCGCTGCATGACCCTTAATATGTTAAAAAGCTACCTTTTTTCATTTTTCTGAATCAAATTAAATTTAGTTTGTCCATCAAGCATTAGGGTTACAAGAAGTCTAATAACTGTCCTTTTTCCAGCCCTGTTGCTTTCTTGCATGATAGAAACCCAGGGACTTGAATGGCTCTAGAACAAAGGGGAAGGGCCAGACTTTCAGACAACTTATGGAAATAACACAAATTTCAAGAAAATATTTTGTACCTTTCTGGGACACTAAATACTTCAAAATATATGATTACCACATGTTCCCTATATTGTCAGAATTTGAAGGAGTAAATGTCACCCATTGTCTTAATTTACATATATATGTGTGTGTGTGTATATATATATATATATATATATATTCGTAATTACTTAAATGAGAAATAGAATTAAGAGAATTTTACAGGGCTATTTGGAAGTAATAGTGCTTTTAAAAAAAGGACATGGTCTATCACCATTTTAATTTAATGTATCCTTAAAAAATGTAATCAGAGTAGTGTAAAAAGACAGAAGAAGATTTGTCTTAAGTGATATACAAGTTTGTGCACATGCAATTAAGTATACATCAGAATAAGTGTATAGAAAGCCATTCAAAGACTAACATCATTCTTTGAAGGGTAATTTGGCAATACTTATCAAGAGCTATAAAGTGTTTACATCCATAGACCTTGAAATCTCATTCTTAGGAATAAATCTAAACCAATAAATCAAAAGAAAAAGAATATATGTATAAAGATGTTATACTCATCTCTAGTTATAAAAGGTAAAAATAATTTAAGCATTGTACAGTAAGAGAGTTTTGGTAGGTTTTGGTATACAAATTTTTTAGAATGTTATGTGTTCTAAAAAAAAAATGCATGTCTAAAAATATGTCTAAAAACACACACTGAGAACTATAAAAATAAACAAAAAGGACAAACCAAAAGAAGTACAGTCAAAATAATGTAAGGTGAAATAAACAGTAAAAGCTGTGATTGCATGTGGTTAAAGACTGGAAATAGAACACAAAGAGCGTGGGTATAGTATTTCAGATGTTTACTCATGTTCTAAACACGTTTTGTAAAAATAAAACCATTGCACAAAACTATATGTTACTTTGTACTGGGAAAAAACATGCTGGCTGCTAAAAATAGTTGCAAAGGTGTGGGTAGATCCATTTCTAGATTCTACCAGGAAGGTGAACAGGCACTATTATTGGCTGTCACTCCCAACATCAACCAAAGACAGAATGAAAGGTATGAGAAACCCCTGAGATAAAGGCAGAGGGTTTCTTTGAACTGATATGGGAGAGAAGGAATGGATTTGTCCAGCACAAGAGACAGACCAATAGAATATAGAGAAGATGAAATAGAAAAGATGCCGTTGGTACAAACGGTATACACCCCACATCTGTAGCAACTCAGATCTCTCATCCAAGTGATCTCAAAAATAAAGGAAAATCAGTGGCAGAAGCCACTCTGTGAAAAATGAAGTCATGACTTTGGGAAGTTGCTATGCTTAAGGAAGAGCCCCACTTAAGTACTTTTCCCCAAGGAGGCAAAGAGCAAAGTGTTTTCTTTAGTTGTTTATTAAAGTGAGGAATCATTGACTCTGGTTCTTCACTGCCTGGGCCTCTCCACATTAGGACTCATGCCTGTGCCTCACCGCCTTCCCCTGAGCTGACTGTGGTGACAGATACAGAGATTCAGCCTTTCTTTGTGTAATTACTCGGCAGAGTTGGAAAAACCCCCAGAAAAGATAAGCCCCCACAAACCCAATGATAAGATTGGTTGAGGAGCACAACTATCTGGGTTTAAGATTGTATACAAAGCAAACATATTTAAATCAATAATTTTAAATCATTTTAACAAAATTTTTAAAAGAATGTATTAATATGATTTTTAAAGATGCACAAAGAAGGTATTTAAAGAGTTTATAATAGTTAAAGAATACAAAGATAAGCTATATTAATAAAAGCACACCATTGATGAAGGAAGATGATAAAGAAGAAATATAAAAGTAAATAGGTATAAGAATACAACCCCAAGTGTTAAAATTCAAATAATAAGAATCACAAAAGAGAGGAAAATTTAAAAGAGTAAATATTTGGGCTGGGTGTGGCGGCTCCTGGCTGTAATCCCAGCACATTGGGAGGCCAAGGCAAGCCGATCACTTGGGGTCAAGAATTCGAGACCACCCTGGGAAACATGGTGAAACCCTGTCTCTACTAAAAATACAAAAATTAGCCAGGTGTGGCAGTTCGCGCCTGTAATCCCAGCAACTTGGGAGCCTGAGGCATCAGAATCACTTGAACTCAGGAGGCAGAAGTTGCAGTGAACCAAGATTGTACCACTGCAGTCCAGCCTGGGCAACAGAGCCAGACTTCATCTCAAAAAAAAAAAAAAAAAAAGAGTAAATATTTGAAGAAATATAGATAAATGTCCCAGATTTTTAAAAAGATAACAGGCCCAAAACTGAAAGTGTATAGAATGCCAAAGAAGAGAAAGAAAAATCCACATCACATTATACTAAAATTTAAACATAAATATTATCTTAAGACACAAAGATAAAAAAAAACAAAATTCTAAAACCCAACAAAAAGAAAAGCATACCATGTGAAATAATAATTTAATTGAAAGAATTAAAGAATTTCTTTCCTGTGGTATAAGAAACTATTGGTAGAGAGATCCAAGATGGCTGACTACTAGCAGCTCAGGATTGTAGCTCCCAGAGAAAGCGCACAGAACGAGAGGACGCCACACTTACAGATGAATTTTTGTTGCCCACGGACCAGGAGATTCCCAGCAGAGGCGCCCCAAGGGTCGTCAGCGTAACTCTTGTGGCCAGCGTGGCAGTTTTGCCAGCACCCCAGCGCGGCGGTTCTTGGTGCAGAGTAAACGGGACTGAGTTTACTCACTGTTTTAGTCAGCACAGTGCTTTGCTCAGATTTCGGCGCTGGGAATCAACAAGTTGAACGTCCACTCAGAGACCTAATTTGAAAGCTGGCAATTACAAACGACAGGTGGATAAACTTACAATGATGGGAAGAGATCAGCGTAAAAAGGCTGAGAATACTCAAAATCAGAGTGCCTCTCCTTCTACAGGGGATCATAGTTCCCCATCAACAAGGGAACAAGGCCTGATGGAGAACGAGTGTGTTCCATTAACAGAATTAGGCTTCAGAAGGTGGATAATAA
>CAUYLG010057074.1:0-23339 GCA_963573385.1 Cacajao melanocephalus
GGATCACAAGGTCAGGAGATTGAGACCATCCTGGCTAACACAGTGAAACTCCGTCTCTACTAAAAATATTTAAAAAAAATTAGCCGGGTGTAGTGGCACATGCCTGTAGTCCCAGCTACTCAGGAGGCTGAAGTAGGAGAATTGCTTGAACCAGGGAGGCAGAGGTTGTGGTGAGCCGAGATCAAGCCACTGCACTTCAGCCTGGGTGACAGAGTGAGAGTCTCTCTCAAAAAAAATAATAAAATTAAATTTAAAAAATTGTTTATATATATATAAAGAGTCCAAAGGAAAGGAAGAAGAAACTGAGAGCTTTGATGAGGTCTCCAGACACTCTGGTCAGTGTTAAATCTTAAGGGGTAGAAAAGGTCAAGAGAGTCTAAATTGTCTTGGAGACATATCTCTCATACATTTATAGTTCTAATTTTTAAGAATACATTTTGTTTCTGATTATGGAAAAAAAGATTTTCTATATTTACCATAAAAGATTTAGAGAGTAGAAAAGTATAAAGGAAAACATAAAACTTACCTGTACTTTAAAAAGCAGGTAGCAATAATAGCATGGCTAACATGCTCTCATTCCAGATTTGATAATGTACATATAGTAGTAGTTTTATTTTTTTCTTTATGCTTCTTTCAGATATTCTGCATTCAGTATGTGCTGTTTTTGCAGTTAAAAAGTGTGAAGATGTATAATCCCACTGATCAGAAACCATCATTAATACTACCATTTTGATGTATTTCCAGGGGTTCTCCCCCACCCCTTTATTTTTGGAAACACAGTCTTGCTCTGTTGCCCAGACTAGGGTGCAGTGGTACAATATGGGCTCACTGCAACCTGCACCTCCTGGGCTCAAGAGATCATCCCACCTCAGCCTTCCAAAGTGCTAGGATTACAGGCATGAACCACCATGCCCAGCCATATATATATATATTTTCACCTTAGGATCATTCTGCTTTGTCTCTCTACTTTCTTTTTTTCTTTTTTTTCAAGATGGGGTTTCACCATCATGGCCAGGCTGGTCTTGAACTCCTCAGTGACCTCAGGTGATCCACCCACCTCGGCCTCCCAAAGTGCTAGGATTACAGGCGTGAGCCACCGCGCCCGGCCTCTCTACTTTCTTTACTTAAATATAAGAACATGTTTATATCATGAGATATTACTAAAATATAACTTTCAGGGCCGGGCGCAGTGGCTCACGCCTGTAATCCAAGCACTTTGGAGGCCAAGGCGGGCGGATCACCTGAGGTCAGGAGTTCAAGACCAGCCTGACCAACATGGTGAAACCTCGTCTTTAAAAAAAAAAAAAAAAAAAAAGATTTAAAAAATATATATATAACTTTCAATAATGCATTTTCATAAGTAAATAATTACAGTATTCATTTTCAGGTTTTCACTATTATAAATTAATTTGATGATCTGGTATAAGATTACTAATGATGAGTTTTGTTCTTCTAACATTAGCCAGATATCAATAATGTAAAGAACTTGGCTATAATAGATTTACTCTTAGATCTTGATGTTAAACTTGTCTGAACTAATGACAGGCTATTCATCTGGTGAGCATTTATAGGTAGTGATTTACTTACTGTAACAGCAGATGACAAAGTTAGTGTCAAAGCATTTTTTTTTTTTTTTTAAGACAGAGCCTTGCTCTCTTGCCCAGGCTGCAGTGCAATGGCACTATCTCAGCTCACTGCAGCTTCTGCCTCCAAGGTTCAAGTGATTTTCCCGCCTTGGCCTCCCAAGTAGCTGGGATTATACGTACATGCCACCATGCCCAGCTAATTTTTTTTTTTTTTTTTTTTAGTAGTAACTGGGTTTCACCATGTTGGCCAGGCTAATCTTGAACTCCTGACCTCAGGTTATCTGCCCTCCTCAGTCTCTTGAAGTGCTGGGATTACAAGTGTGAAAAGTATTCTCTTTTGTTAATGTAATACCTTGCCATTCTTACCTAGTGAGAATATAGAACCTAAGTTTTACCTTATTGGGGAAGAAGCTCTTATAATCATATGCAGAACATTCAAGGGAAAGTTAACTATTCCTATCTTTATCTTTTTTCCTGTAGCTTCATAAACAAGCAGATATGCAAGAAGAGAAAAACCGAATTGAAAGAGTCCTTGGGGCTACTCCTTTGCCTGACCTGATTCAAAAAGTCCTCACGTTTGCACTTTCAGTAAGTTACAGTGAAAACTGCATTTAGAAGTGAATTGTTACCCATCTATGACAAGTGTCTCTGATTCAGCTCTAATCCTCTTGAGCTGCCTTAACCCTAGATTAAAGCTTCCTTTTCCAGAGAAACTGGCTTGAGCTTTTGTTACTGACTTGTTTTCTCCCACTAGTGGCGAGAATCAGAATAGTTGGGAGAGTAAACAAATTCTCTCTCCAGAATGGGACCTATGAGGACAGGGACTCTTGAAAACTGGGAAACTGGCTTATGCCTTTGCCTACTTTGTGTCTCTTCCTTTCTTAAACCTATATAGGCTCTTAAACACGTATCTGTTGAGTGGTCTGTCTGAACCTGTCTGAGTGCCTCATTCTCAGTTTGGCTGATCTTTAAGTTAAACATCCTCATTGAGAACTTTTGGTGCCAGTTATTCCTAAAACAAGGAATAAGTGTCTTCAGTGTGATTACTTGGATATCTTAACAGTATGTTGCACTCTCTGGTACCAGAATATGTTTTGCATACACTAGACTTTTAGTTTTCTTTCTTTTTTTAGGAAGAGGTACGTCCACAGGACACTGTATCAGTAATTGGTGGAGTAGCTGGAGGCAGCAAGCATGGAAGGAAAGCTGCTTGGAAATTCATAAAGGACAACTGGGAAGAACTTTATAACCGGTACCAGGGAGGATTCTTAATATCCAGACTAATAAAGGTATGTGAAAAATTTTGAGTAGCTTGCTAATCATGGATATTATTCAGTGACATCCATGATTTACTACACCCACACATTGTGGTCTTTGCTCTTTAAGTTTCCTTAAATAGTTACTGGCTTTATTAAACGACTTCTCCATCTCCCATCATACATCCTTTGCCACAAACTGAAGTTGGGAGAGAACAGAATGATTTATTTTTAGGGTAAATGGAAGTTTGTTCCCAGACTCTTTTAGTTTCACTTACTATTTAAAACCATTGTTTTGCAGCTATCAGTTGAGGGATTTGCAGTTGATAAAATGGCTGGAGAGGTTAAGGTAAGGAAAATACTGTTTGCTCTTCACTTTTCAACCTAGTAAGTAAAAACAATAATGTAATTATAGTGTTGGGTTAATGTACTGTAGCATCTTCCATGTTTTTACTTAGAGAAAGACATCATGCAGGGCTGTATAGGCCTTATTAAGAATTTCCTAAAAATAGCTGGGTGCAGTGGGGCTGACTCCTGTAATCCCAGCACTTTGGGAGGCTCAGGCAGATGGATCATCTGAAGTCAGGAATTCAAGACCAGCCTGGGCAACATGGTGAAACCCTGTCTCTACTAAAAATACAAAAACTAGTCGGGTGTGGTGGTGGGTGCCTGTAACCCCAGCTGCTCAGGAGGCTAAGGCAGGGGAATTGCTTGAACCCAGGAGGTGGAGGTCGCAGTGAGCAGAGATGGCACCATTGCACTCCAGGCTGGGTGACAGAGCGAGACTCCGTCTCAGAGAGAAAAAAAGAATTTCCTAAAAATGGCAAGCCTTCTAATGGTTTATAAACGAGGCAGTGACTTGATCTGATTTGTGTTATTAAAATTTCATTCTGGCTGCAATGTGGAGAATAGTTTGGCATGGGGAAGAGAAGATGTTGGGAAGCTAACTCTCCCAGCAAGAAGGCTAGAATAGCTTACAGTAGGGTAGTGGAGTAGTCGGGGAGATGGAGTAATGAAGGAGACTCAGGGACTTGAATTTGTTAACCATTAATTCAGTAATATTTATTGATTGGCTTCTCTGTTGTGAGCATATCTGGGAGAGGTAGAAAAAAAAGAGTCAGGATTATCCCCAGGTTTCTGGTGTGTAAATATTGGTACCACTTACTGAGATGGAATGGCATGAGACTTGAGGCCCTGAGAACTGAACTATGATTAAGAGCATTGGAACAGTAGCAATTGTCATCTGTGTAAATAAGGTTATTGATTTCTAAAAGGTCTGCGGTTAATCAGATGGATTAGTCATTATGTCTTTCACACTGTGGTGACTAATTCAAAGGAAAAGCCCCATCATTTTGCCAGTTGGGGTTTAAAAGTTGCTTTGTTTTCTGTGAAACCAGGTGTACTCCATTAGAAAAGTTTATTCACCTTTTAATCATTAAGCGTTGTGATAAATTATAAACTTAGAAATTGTTTTATGGTATTAAAAATATTGGAGTCCTGTAATTCCAGCATTTTGGGAGGCCAAGCCTCTGGGAGGATTGCTTGAGCTCAGGAGTTCAAGACCATTTTGAGCAACATGGTACGACACCGTCTCTACAAAAAGGAAAAAAAATTAGACAGGCGTGCACTCCCAGGCTGCGATGAGCCATGATCTCATCATTGCACTCTAACGGGGGCAACAGAGTGAGACCCTGTCTCAAGAAAAAAAAAAAACGACTATGGGCTGTTAAATTAGGGCACAGCAGCAATTTAAACTTCCTCGTATTATTATCCCTTACAAAATTAATTTTTATTTGAAGTAGCCAAAATGTGTTGAGTCCTTACATACTCGGTGCCAGGTATTTTGTCAGATGTTTTATGGATTGTCTCTTTAATCTTTTGGAGAAAATATTTTCTAATAGATGAGAAAACTGAGACTTAGAGCAGTTAATTTTCTCACAGTTACAAGCTAGTACATGACCAAGCCTCTATTCAAGTTCCAAGTCTTCAGTTCAGAGACTGTATTTACCATTACACAATTAGCCTAAAAGAAAAGAAGTAGGTTCTGTCTCTTTACTATTAACTTTTGATGAGGTTGTTAAGCATATAGTATTTAAGGGGAGAATTCCTATATGCAGGTCCAAGGAGTTGCTTGTTTTCTTTTAGCCTGAGGTGGCAGTGATAAATTCTCATGACTGAAGCTTATGCATCCTTCATATAGACCAGTGGGTATTGCTTCATAACCTGTATATAAACTTCTTATTATTGCTAGTAATGATCCTGAATTCTGGGTTGTTTTCTACCAGGCTTTCTTCGAGAGTCACCCAGCTCCTTCAGCTGAGCGTACCATCCAGCAGTGTTGTGAAAATATCCTGCTGAATGCTGCTTGGCTAAAGCGAGATGCTGAGAGCATCCACCAGTACCTCCTTCAGCGGAAGGCCTCACCACCCACTGTGTGAAGCCTGAGGTGCCGCTGCTGTGGTTCTGCTGCTTCGCTGCAGGGATAAGGTGGAGCTACCAAACAGCTGATTTGTATGCCACGAATTTGGAGTCTTCTTTCAAACCAGTGGGGGTTGGACAATGAATGTAGTTAACTGGTTCCTGCTCACACTCCAGAATTAAATTCTATTAAAAAAGGAAAATCAGCAATTCAGCAAAAAATAAATAAAAAATAAAAATGTAAATATGATAGTAATAAAATAGAGCATAACGAAACTGTGAAACTTTCTGAAGCCTTGTCAGTGGTTAAAAGTATTTAACACTCTCCTGTTAATGACAGATGTTCTGTTTTTATAACCTACCAAAAGGAAACTAGAGGCTTCTTGGTGAAGAGAATTTTTGTGAAGTGGGTTCTGCAAACAGCCTACAAGCCAAGGGTGGTGTCCACTTCTGGGAATGGTTAAACTCAAAAGGCCAATAGCTGGTATAACATAGTTGGAGTCAGTGCATAATTCCAAGTGTTTTTTTTTTTTTTTTTTTGGCATGGGGACTAATCAGGAAGATACATTTTCCTGCATAACTCAATCTGAACCAAGGATTGTAGTTTTCCTCCTTGCCTTCCCTTCTGTGTGACCCCTTGGCAAAAAAAAAAAAGTTAAAAAAACCCTACCCTTTTCTGGTTTTTTTCCTCCCTTTAGTTCCACCCCCATCCCCCATCCCCCATCCCCCATCCCCCGGTGTCCTTCTTAGAGATAAATAATAAGGAAACATCTTTCATAGCCACATTAAATAAGAGAAACTGATATACATTATTTTTTTCTTTCTTTTTAAAGATGACTTACAAGAACCCTGAAATGCATATAGGTGAGACAATAGAAATAAAAAGATCTTCAGCCAGGCCTTTCTGAAGGAGTTATTCTGCTAAAAATGGTCTTAGTTGTCTGACAAGCCAACTATTGAACCTCTTCATAACAGTATCAACACTGGCTTCTCCTGGTTCATTTTCTGCGTGTAAGAAGTCAGTGGTAACTGCTGCAGGGCTTATGCATTAGTGGTAACTGGTTTAAAAACAAAGACTGTAAGCCTGTGTGTGCGCCACTGTTTGCTTCAACAGTATATCCTACTAACAAGCCTCACCTGTTCAGTCCAGTGAATTTTAAATCTCAATCTCATTCCCTTCCTTTTTCCCTATATTTTTTCTTAAAAAATTTTTTTGTGTTATTAACAGAAATTCATATTTGGTGTGGCTTAACTGTGTTTCAGAAGGTCATCAGATTGTGAGACTGCTTCCTCGAAACATTTTTGTGCTATTGTTTAAAAAAAAAAATAATTAAAAAACAGTTGGCGTTAATAAAAATGTCAATGTGAAATTAATGTCCTGATTCATTTTATTCTCTGATAAGAAACTAAAAACTTTCCTATCATTCAGTAGGCTTATGCAAAGTTATACTATAATAGGATTTTTCAAATTCAAGAAAATTGGAGGAGGGGGGAAATAAATAAATAAAAACAAGAAAATGCAGTTCCTGATTTCCTAATTTATAGATACTGACAGAAAAATCCTGGGATTCATTCTAAATTAGTTCTAGATTCTCAAAACTCAAGAGACTCTTACAGTCAGCATTCAGCAATGAACTTGAGACTTCCTTAGTCCTGTGTTTGTTTTGAGGCCCCCTAGTCCAGGCACCATGCTCAGGGCTGCCCTTAGGCTCTCTAAACATGTGCTTAAGGCACCAGTGAAGTAGGGGCACCAAAAAGACGGAGGAAAATGCAGTTTTAATTGAAGAACTCAGAATTTTGCTATCAAATTCTGGAAACAGGTTATTTTAGTTTCAGCATACACGTGATTTTTATGTGTAATAAGTAGTTTGAATTATTACATTCGGGGAGAGGTTATGCATGTCTTCCATTTCCCTTTCAGAACCTCTCTTCATCCTACTCTGGACTCCAGCAGGTGCTGACCCACATGCTGCATGTATGGTTCCTTTGCCCTCTGATTTCAGCTTGTGTTTATCCAATTAGTAATATCCAAAGAAGATGAGAAGATATGAGGAAAAGATGGTCAAAATATTCTGGCTTTCTCATTGCC
Organism: Cacajao melanocephalus; assembly: GCA_963573385.1. Classification (NCBI taxonomy): domain Eukaryota; kingdom Metazoa; phylum Chordata; class Mammalia; order Primates; family Pitheciidae; genus Cacajao; species Cacajao melanocephalus. Next base: position 7,350 of record CAUYLG010057074.1, read on the forward strand.
AGGTCACATGAGTTGTCTATGTCCCTTTACCAAAACCACAGCTCCCATCAAGTAGCCCCCTCGAGCTTGTGGTTCCTCTTTGCTCCACATCTAGGACAGAAAGGAGGACTTGGGGCCGAGGTACAGTGGCCATGCCTGTAATCCCAACACTTTGGGAAGCCAAGACAGTGGATCACCTGAGGTCAGGAGTTCAAGACCAGCCTGACCAACGTGGTGAAACCCCGTCTCTACTCCAAATGCAAAAATTAGCCAGCCATGGTGGCTCATGCCTGTAATCCCAGCTACTCGGGAGACTGAGGCAGGAGAAGAGCATGAACCTGGTAGGCGGAGGTTGCAGTGAGCTGAGGAGTACCATTGCACTCCAGCCTGGGCTACAGAGCAAGACTGTCTCAAAAAAAAAAATTAATTTAAAAATAAAAGCAAGCTTTTCGTAATATGTTTATACTGCTGAATCTATACTTACAGCATCGTTCTTGACGAGTAATAAATTGCCTGATAGAACTGAATCTCTTCCTTTTGCTAGATACTAGTTTTAGGATTTCAGAGTTCGTTTTTTATAAGTAAGACTATTTGCGACAACGCAAAATACCCACCCAAGAAGGACCATACCTTCTTGCGCCAACCCTGATGCAAGCAAAGTGACTAAGGTGTTTGGTTTCAAATGCAAGAACAAGAGCCTTGATGTTAACAAAACATTGGGCTAAACAACTGCCTTCCCTAGGAAACCAAATCAGAGGACTGGTTGTTCTGCCAGTTTGATAGCCAATGTTATGACAGGTGACTATGTCAGATGAAGGAAAGTCAAGTGAGTTGTTACGGCCATTTATTACTTTTTTGTTTTGTTTGAGAGACAGTCTCGCTCTCTCACCAGGCTGGAGTGCAGTGGTGCAACCTTGGCTCACTGCAACCTCTACCTCCCAGGTTCAAGTGATTCTTCCACCTCTGCCTCCTGAGCAATTGGGCCTACAGGCACGCGCCACCACGCTCGGCTAATTTTTTATTTTCAGTAGAGGTGGGGTTTCACTGCATTAGCCAGGATGCTCTTGATCTTCTGACCTCGTGATCCGCCCGCCTCGGCCTCCCAAAGTGCTGGGATTACAGGTGTTAAGCCACCACACTTGGCCTGTTACTGCCATTTATAAAGAACTCTGATTGCTCTTGTGACTCCACTGCAAGTCTCTGGCAGCTGTAGCTTTCGCTACTGAGCTTCTGCTTCCAACATTGAGGAGAAATTAGCAAAGAATGAACATAGTTTACTATCGTGATCTGTGCTTTCTCAGGGAGGTTGTAGCAGCTAACAGCAGATATACTATACATCAATTAAGATGACTACCATAAGAAAAAAATAATCCTTGCCATGGTTTGGTTGACGGTACCAGTATGGTCCTCTGAGACGGCCCCTTACCCCTACTCTAACCAACTTTAACCTTCATCATCAATTTGACAAATTTTACAGGTGTATTATATTGTACTGCAATTTTGGGCAACTCTTAAGAGGGCACTGATTACCTTGCATTTTTTGTGCTAATCTGGACATTTTCTTTCTTGTATTAGCTTATAGTTTTAAAGTTAAGAAGTTAAGTGGCTCATGCCTGTAATCCCAGCACTTTGGGAGGCAGAGGCAGGCGGATCACTTGAGCCCAGGAGTTTGAGACCAGACTGGGCAACATAGTGAAACACAATCTCTACAAAAATACAAAAATTAGCTGGGTGTGGTGGTGCGCACCTGTAGTCCCAGCTACCTGAGAGACTGAGGCAGGAGAATTGCTTGAGCCCAGCAGGAGGAGGTTGCAGTGAGCCAAGATCACACCACAGCACTACAGCCTGGGTGACAAAGCAAGACACTATCTCAAAAAAATAAATAAAAAATAGTTAAGGAGGTGTAGGCATGGTAGCTCATTCCTGTAATCCTGGCACTTTGGGAGGACAAGGCAGGAGGATCGCTTGCAATCAGGATATTGAGACCAGCCTTGGCAACATGGTAAAACCCTGTCTCTACTAAAAGCAAAAACAATCGCTGGGCATGTTGGCGTGTGCCTGTAGTTCCAGCTACTCGGGAGGCTGAGGCTGCACTGAGCTATGATTGCACCACTGCACTCCAGGCTGGATGAGAGTGAGACCCTGTCTCAAAAACAATAATAGAGACAGGTGTGGTGGCTCATGCCTGCAATCCCAGCACTTTGGGAAGCCAAGGCGGGTGGATCGCTTGAGCTCAGGAGTTCAAGGCCAGCCTGAGCAACATAATGAAACCCCATCTAGTTACACAAATAAAAAAAAAAAAATTAGCCGGACATGGTGGTACTTGCCCGTGGTCCCAGCTACTCAGGAGGCTGAGGTGGGAGAAGGATCACTGGAGCCCAGTAAGTCGAGGATGCAGTGAGCCATGATGGTGCCACTGCACTCCATCCTGGGTGACAGAGCAAAACCCAGTCTCAAACAAACAAAAATAATAAAAACAAGGAGAAAAATCAGTATGTGGAATAGCTATTAGTTTAGTGGAAGAAGTCTCAAGAACACCATACAAAATAATAGAAGGGAGATGGAGAGAAACAACTTACAAGAAAAAGTACAAAGCACTTACAATATTTGAGATGAATGAGAATGGGTGAGATTGCTGTTGCTTTTCTAATAGGTTGGTTCCCTCTTCTATCAGCAGAGCACCTGAAAGTCAGAATGTAAAGGGATGTGGTAGGATGAAGTTAATATTGTGCCCTCTACAAGTGTAAAGTTCTTTTTCAAAAAAATGAAACAAAGTTCTTTTTCTTTTTCTTTTTTTTTTTTTTGAGACAGAGTTTCACTCTTGTTGCCCAGGCTGGAGTGCAATAGCGCGATCTCGATTCACTGCAACCTCCACCTCTCAGGTTCAAGTGATTCTCCTGCCTCAGCCTCCCGAGTACCTGGAATTACAGGCATGTGCCACCACACCCAGCTAATTTTTTGTATTTTTAGTAGAGAGGGAGTTTCTTCATGTTGGTCAGGCTGATCTCGAACTCCCGATCTTAGGTGATCTGCCTGCCTCAGCCTCCGCCTCCCAAAGTGCTGGGATTACAGGCGTGAGCCACTGAGCCTGGCCTCATCTTTTTTTTTCTCTCGTGAGATAGTTTCTCTTTGTTGCCCAGGCTGGAGTGCAGTGGCGTGATCCCAGCTCACTGCAGCCTTGAACTCCTAGGCTCAAGGAATCCTCCCACCTCAGCCTCCCAAGTAGCTGGGACTACAGGTGTGTGCCACCACACCCACTAATTTAACTTGTTAATTTTGTGGAGAGGGAGTTTCATCATGTTGCCCAGGCTTGTCTCGAACTCCTGGGCTCAGGTGATCCACTCGCCTCAGCCTCCCAAGTTGCTGGGGATTACAGGCATGAGTCACCTTGCCCGGCCTTAATTCATTCTTTTTTTTTTTGAGAGAGAGAGTTTCGCTCGTTTCCCAGGGTGGAGTACAATGGCATGATCTCGGCTCACTGCAACATCTACCTCTCGGGTTCAAGCAATTTTTGTATTTTTAGTAGAGACGGGGTTTCTCCACATTGGCCAGGGTGGTCTCGAACTCCTGACCTCAGGTGATCCGCCCGCCTCAGCCTCCCAAAGTGCTGGGATTACAGGCATGAGCCACAGCGCCCAGCCTCTTAGTTCATTCTTATAACAGTAACAGAGTAGACAGACTATTGGATGAACAAGGAAATAGTGCATGACTTACATCCCTTGGATACCAAAGCTGGGCTTCTCTCTGCCCCTGCTGACACTCTTAATTTCTTATTCCCAGCAAATAAATGGAAGACCTCTGTGACCAATACAGTACCTACTAGCCATATGCAGCTATTTAAATTTATTAGAATCAAATAAAAAGTTGCTTGGGGCTGGGTGCGGTGGCTCATGCCTGTAATCCCAGCACTTTGTGAGGCTGAGGCAGGAGGTCATTTGAGTTTGAGACCAGCCTGGCCAACATGGTGAAACCCCATCTCTACTAAAAATATAAAAATTAGCGAGGCATGGTGGTGCATGCCTGTAATCCCAACAACTAGGGAGGCTGAGGCAGGAGAACTGCTTGAGCCCAGGAGGCAGAGGTTGCACTCTGCACCACTGCACTCCAGCCTGGGCAACAGAGCGAGACTCTGCCTCAAAAAAAAAAAAAAAAAAAAAGTTGCTTGGCTGCACTAGCCACATATCAACTGTGCAGTAGCCACATAAGGCTAGTGGCTACTGTATTTGACAGCATAGATATAAATCATATTCATCACTCAGGAACGTTCTATTGGACCACCCCAAGGTACACCTAGTATATGCAAGTATGTTTTTTGTGTATCATTGAAAGTAATAGCCTGGGCAACATGGTGAGACTCTGTCTCTACAAAAAATTGAAAAAAGTAGTCGGGTGTGGTAGCACACACCTGTAGCCCCAACTGCTTGGGAGGCTGAGGTGGGAGGATCGCTTGAGTCCAGGAGGTGGAGGCTGCAGTGAGTCATGCCACTGCACTACAGAGCCTGGGCAACAGAGTGAGACCCTGTCTCCAAAAAAAAAAAAAAAAAAAAGTTACATTTTTACCAATCTCCTAACAAATTGCTGTTCATCAAAGAACATTATATCACTAACCCCTATTCATTTAATATTTTCTTTTTCATGAATGTAATACATGTATTCATTTTCCAAAAATTGAAGGAAAAAAAAGAAGAGTGACTCTCTTCTTACAAACTCATCTATTTTTTTTTCTTTTTTTTTTTTTTTTAGATGGAGTTTCACTCTTGTTGCTCAGGCTGGAGTGCAATGGTGTGATCTCAGCTCACTGCAACCTCCGCCTCCCAAGTTCAAGCAATTCTCCTGCCTCAGCCTCCCAAATAGCTGCGATTACAGGCGCGCACCACCATGCCTGGCTAATTTTTTGTATTTTTAGTAGAGATGGGGTTTCACCATGTTGGTCAGGCTGGTCTTGAACTCCTAACCTCAGATGATCCCCCCCCCACAACCTCGGCCTCCCAAAGTGCTGGGATTCCAGGCGGGAGCAACCGCACCTGACTGTTTTTATACTCTATGCATTTTGAGTATTTTTAGTAATGAAGATAAGCTGTGCCTCCTTCACTTGTCTGACGATGTAACCAGCACCATTTTCAGTCTTTGCTGTATGAAGCTAAATGTGCCTTGCTCACCCGTGCTCTAAGTCATGAAGCTCATCACCAAAGACTACTTGTGAACAGTCACAGCTGGCAAATGCATACCTTGAGAAGTGTTTCTTGTTTAGAGCCATTGGTTCATGAATGTTTTCCAGCCTGACTTCCTGATGTTAAATGCCAGTTTTGTGGAGTGCACACATTTGAAGAATGTGGCTTTAAGCTCCTGGCTCAATTAGTTTAAATGGCTCATGTAATGAATCCACTCAATGTTCTTTCCTCACTGGAGATGTGAACTGCACTATATTTGGAACTAACACTTGCAATCCTATACACTGTTGCCTGGGTGTTAAGCTACAATTTTGGTTAATATTACCATTAACTAGATTCAGGAAGTTATATGATGATGAATTTCACAAAGATCCGGGTGAGATTTGACTGGTTTGAAAAAAGGGGGGATGAGGGTGCTCTTCTCCTAGATTCCCAATGTGCGGGGACCCCAGCTTGCTGACGCTGTTGAAATGAGGCCACATGCTCCTCCCACTGGGGCTTGCTTACCTGCTGATGCCTGCCATGCCAGCCTGAGCAACTGTGTTGTCATCCTGACTCCTAAGCTTCTCCCATTAACTTGGTCTACACCTCACTGCTTTCAACAAATAAAACAAATGTGCCATCCATCCAGAAATGACCCAAGTGTGCACTAAACCCAGGAAAGACCAGAGACAGGAATAATCTAGGTAGCTTTAAATGTCTCTATTCTTTAGGATCCACCTTTGGCTATCCCCAGTAAGATGCTGGGCAAAGATTCCCATTGGTATGTGAGCATTGCAGAAGCAACAGGCTGGTGAGAAGAGGATCAGCCTTTTCTAGTCATTATCAAATAATATAGCGGCACCGTGCTCCAACCTCACAAGCTGCTATTTGATGTGACAGGTGTGCATTTTGGCTACTGATCCAAAGACTTTGGTTATCGAAGAACCTTGTCAGAAAAGCCCCAATGCATTAAACCTGAGTGCAGTATTCAAGGCAAGGTTCTGATGGATTTGTTCAATGGCTATGGGATTCAGATGGCAGACAGTAGTTGCAAAAGCTTTTAGTGCAAAAGGAAATGCTTATTATAGTAGGCATTGAGGCTACAGTATCAAATAAGGTAGACTTGGTCTCTGCTCTAATGGAGCTTACGATTTAGCAGGGACAAGAGATACCGAATGAGTAATTTTAAGTGTGCCAATTCCAGAGTGGGAAGTTTAGTATGCTATACCAGGCAGTTCAAAGTAGCCTGAAGGTTCAGGAAAGTCTCCCTGGAAGAAATGTTAAACTGAAACCTGAAAGATGAGTAGTTGCCAGCCAGCCAAAGAGGAGGAAAAAGTGTACTTATTAGAAGAAACAGCATGTGCAATGGGCCGGTAGCTAGAAAGAAGCAGACCTATTTAAGAAAGCAAAAGAGGGCTGGGCGTGGTGGCTAACGCCTGTGATCCCACCACTTTGGGAGGCCAAGGTGGGCAACAGCCTGAGGTCCTGAGTTTGAGACCACCCTGGCCAACATGGTGAAACCCCATCTCTACTAAAATTACAAAAAAATTAGCTGGGTGTGGTGGCAGGCACCTGTAATCCCAGCTACTCTGGAGGCTGAGGCAGGAGAATGGCTTGTACCCAGGAGGCGGAGGTTGCAGTGAGCCAAGACTGTGCCATTGCACTCCAGCCTGGACAACAAGAGCAAAACTCCATCTCAAAAAAGAAAAAAGCAAAAGAAATCCAGGATAGGCCAGGTGCAGTAGCTCACGCCTGCAATCCCAGCACTTTGTGAGGCTGAGGTGGGAGGATAACTAAAGCCCAAGAGTTCAAGACCAACCTGGGTAACATAGTGAGACCCAGTCTCTACTAAAAAAAAAAAAAAAATTAGCTAGGTGTGGTGGCATGTGCCCATAGTCCCAACTACTTGGGAGGCTGAGGAAGGAGGATCACTTGAGTCCAGGAAGTTGAGGCTACATGAGATGTGATCTAGCAACTGCACTTCAGCTTGGGCGATTGCGCGAGACCCTGTCTCAAAAAAAAAAAAAAAAAAAAAAAAGGATACTCAGCCAGGTGCAGTGGCTCATGCCTGTAATCTCAACAGTTTAGGAGGCCAAGGCAGATGGATCACCTGTCAGGATTCGAGACCAGCCTGGCCAAAATGGCAAAACCCTCGCTCTACTAAAAATCCAAACAAATTAGCGAGGTGTGCTGGTACACGCCTGTAGCCTCAGCTACTCAGGAGGCTGAGGCAGGAGAATAGCTTGAAACCGGGAGGCAGAGGTTGCAGTGAGCCAAGATTGTGCCACTGCACTCCAGCCTGGGTGACAAGATCGAGACTCCATCTCAAAAAAACAACTTAGCATAACAGAAATAAAGAAAGCTCTTGGGAAAGTAGTACAAGAGGGGTCTGGAGAGGTAGACCAGGACCAGACAGGCAATAACTTGGGCCTTGTTAAAGATTCAGAACTTGGCCAGGCATGGTGGCTCACATCTGTAATTCCAGCACTTAGGGAGGCAGGGATGGATGGATCACTTGAGCCCAGGAGTTCAGGACCGCCTGGGAAATACTCCATTCTCCTAAAAAGGTAAAAATATTCAGAACTCTAACTAAAAAACAATGGGAGAACATTAGATTCCCCATCTGTAAAGTAGGAATAACAACAGCTATCTCACAGCTACCAGGGAGCAAAATGAGAAGAATACAAATAAAGTCTTTTCTAAGTTATAAAGCATTACAGGAACACTACTAAGATTATATTAGTAGTAATAACAAGTTGTGCTGCTTTCTTAATAGGACCCAAGAGTTCAAACCACTCCTAATGAGAATATGAAATACCCTCTAAAACCCTGACCTACTCCAGGGAGCTGATGGAAAACTTGTAAGTTTATTTCAGTTGGAAATTCCAGTGTTAGGCTTATGAAGTCTGGGGGTGAATGGAGCTGTTTGGAGCAAGATCACACCATTTATGGCAATGTGGAGTTCTCAGCTCTACACCAAATCCCCGATACTGCTTCCAGAAAAGATCATTCTGCCTCCTTCTCAAACCTGCCAGAGCAGAATCACCAAAGCATTCTTGCCTCTTAATTTCTTTCTTTCTTTTTTTGAGATGGAGTCTTGCTCTGTCACCCAGGCCTCTGGAGTACAGTGGTGCGATCTCGGCTCACTGCAACCAGCCCTGACATGCCACCATGGAGAATATAATGGTTCATTTTGGGCCATTTCCTCTCTGCCTGCAAAATATGAAACATTACCCAAGTACAGGAGGGCAGAGCTTCTGCCCAGATAGGTATGTGATTTAGCACCCATTACCACAACCTCTTGCTAGCTCTGAGTAGAGCTAGACACAGTTCTTCCCCAGAGAGCGGTCACTGACTACTCTAAATGTTCCGCAGTACTATACCCCACAGGTTGCAAACTTGCATTTTTTCTTGACCTATACAATGCTTTCAAAATCTTTTTGAAATTTTATTTATTTATTTATGTTTTCTCATGTGGCCGGTATGTGGGAAGGTCACAAATCCTCAATCTACTTGAAAATTTACATGCCAGCTTTTAAAAATCAAGGTATTTTAAATAAAAATCCGGATTACTGGTTTTCTTGAAAAATCACCACCAGTGACGGCAGCTCACGCCTGCAATCCCAGCACTTTGGGAGGCTGAAGTGGGATGACTGCTTGCTTGAGCCCAGGAGTTCAAGACCAACCTAGGCAACACAGCACAACCTCGTTTCTATGTATAATTTAAAAATTAGCCACAGGGTTGGCTGGGCACAGTGACTCACCCTGTAATCCCAGTACTGGGGAGATGGGAGCAGGTAGATCATCTGAGTTCAGGAGTTCGAGACCAGCCTGGCCAACATCGTGAAACCCCATCTCTACTAAAAATACAAAAAACTAGCTGGGCGTGGTAGTGCGTGCCTGTACTCCCAGCTACTTGGGAGGCGGAGGCAGGAGAACTGCCTGAACCCAGGAGGCGGAGGTTGCAGTGAGCCAAGATCATGCCACTGCACTCCAGCCTGGAGATGGAGCGAGACCCTTTCAAAACAAAATTAGCCAAGTATGGTGATGTGTGTCTGTGGTCCCAGCTACTCAGGAGGTTGAGCTGGTTATGTAACATTCAGTCACTTACACAGCACTACCACATCCTTGTGGTCTGTACTGTGGCTGATGTTTTTATTATCATCTCTTCCACTCTCCCATGTATACACACACGTATGTATATACACGTACACACAGGCACACACATCTATACACATGCATGCACACATGTACGTGCACATATGCACATACACGTACAAACACGTCTATACATGCACACACGTATGTATACACACGTACACACACATATATGTATATATACGTATGCTTTTGTCCACAGCTGTTTTGCTTAGACCAATTTTCTTATTGACTTTTTTTGAGACTGAGTCTCCGTTGCCCAGGGTAGAGTACAGTACAGTGGCACGATCTCAGCTCATTGCAACTTCTGCCTCCTGGGTTCAAGCAATTCTCCTGCCTTGGCTCCACCGAGTAGCTGGGATTACAGGCACTCACCATCACGTTTGGCTAATTACAGGCACTCATCATCACGTTTGGCTAATTTTTTTGTATTTTTAGTAGAGATGGGGTTTCAACATGTTGGTCAGGCTGGTCTCGAACTGACCTCAAATGATTTGCCCACCTGAGCCTCCCAAAACATTGGGATTACAGGCGTGAGCCACTGCGCCCAGCTTTTTTTTTTTTTTTTTTTTTAAAGACAGGGTTTCACCACGTTGGTCAGGCTGGTCTTGAACTCCTGACCTCAGGTGATCCCCCTGCCTTGGCCTCCAAAGTGCTTGGATTACAGGCGTGAGCCACCACACCCAGCCTGGCTTTTTTTTTTTGAAACAGAGTTTCCCACTGTCACGCAGGCTGGAGTGCAGTGTTACAATAATCGCTCACTGCAGCCTCCACCTCTTGGGCTTAATCGATCCTCCCACCCCAGCCTCTTGAATATCTGAGATATCATGAGTCACCATGCCCAGATTAACATTTTAATTCAAACATTTATTAATTTAATGCTTCAATTTATTAACTAAATTTCATTCATTCAATTTCTAGTTAACCAAAAGAAACCTAGGATAGCTGGAACAAAGAGGACTTATGCAGGCTGGAGTGCAGGCAGGATAGTTAGAAAGGAAGCAGCCACCTTGGACCATAAAGAGGAAAGCCTGTATCATGCTGGGGTTGGTGGAAATTGATATACTCTGTTTATGCCTCTATAGGTATTATCCACAGCTGCGAAATTTAGCCTACTATGATAACGTTTTCTTTCTTTGTTAGTTTAAAAAAATCTTGGGCCAGGCATCGTGGCTCATGTTTGTAACCCTAGCACTTTGGGAAGTCAAGGTGGGCGGATCACCTGAGGTCGAGAATTTGAGACCAGACTGACCAATATGGAGAAACCCCATCTCCACTAAAAATACAAAATTAGCTGGGTGTGGTGGTGCGCCTGTAATCCCAGCTACTCAGAAGGCTGAGGCAGGAGAATCGCTTGAACCCGGGAGGCGGAGGTTGCTGTGAGCCGAGATTGTGCCATTGCACTCCAGCCTGGACAACAAGAGCGAAACTCCATCTCAAAAAAAGAAAAAAAAATCTCATGGAGTCAATTATACATAAACACAAAATTAGGACTTATCTGCTTAGTTTTCTATGTTCCAATCATGAATTTATTCTCTATCATTCACTAAAAGTGCAGATTTTTCCTGTATTCATTGCATCTTCTTTCTTGGATATCTCCCTCCTGGAGGCTTCTGTCCTCTGGCTCCAGCCTTACTGATTGTTCCCTACGCCTGCAGTCAGGCCAGCTATCACCCTAGGATTTCCCTTTGTTATCATCTTAGAGACTTTCTTATTTCTCACCTATATTGAAATATCCTGTTGCCTGGATCACGTCTTCCTGTTTCTGGGTTTATTCTCTTATTCTGGTGCACCACGTCCTCTAGTAGTTTCCTGACAAAGGGTACATGGATAGGAAATAAGATGTCACATATCTGAAAATATGTTTTTTATTATTTTTTTGAGAGAGGGTCTCACTCTATCACCTATGTTGGAGTGCAGTGGCATGATCATGGCTCACTGCAGCCTCAATCTCCCCGGGCTCAGGTGATCCTCTGTGCTTAGCCTCCCAAGTAGCTGAGACTCCAATCGCCCGCCTTCTTTTTTTTTTTGTAGAGATGGGGTTTCACCATGTTGCCCAAGCTTGTCTTGAACTCCTGAGGCTCAAGTGATCCATCGGCCTTGGCCTCCCAAAGGCCTTTGCCGATGAAAATATGGCTACACCTGGCCTTGAAAATATGCTTACTCTACTGAATTCACAATTTAAGTAAGTTATTTATTTATTTTATTTTATTTTTGAGACGAAGTCTCACTCTTGTTAACCAGGCTGGAGTGCAATGGTGTGATCTTGGCTCATGGCAACCTCCACCTCCCAGGTTCAAGCGATTCTCCTGCTTCAGCCTCTCAAGTAGCTGTGATTACAGGCTCCTGCCCCCTTGCCTGGCTAATTTTTCTATTTTTAGTAGAGATGGGGTTTCACCATGCTGGCCAGGCTGGTCTCGACTTCCTGACCTCAGGCAATCCAACCACCTCGGCCTCCCAAAGTGCTGGGATTACACCCATGAGCCACCGCACCTGGCCTTAAGTAATTTATTTCATAAATCACTGGAAAGCATTCCTACATTATCCTTCAGCATGGCTAATAAGAAGCATGATACCATTCTCATCGCTGTTCCTTTGAATGTGACCTGCTTTTTCTCTCTAGAAGGTTTTAGGATCTTCTGTTAAAGCATTAATCTGAAACTGCATGATATGTCTTTGAATGAACGTTTTCATCCATTATGTTGTGTGCTCAGTGGGCCTTTCATTTTAGAAATCTAGGCCATTCAGGTCTGAGATGATTTCTTGAATTTTTCCTTCGATGATTGCTTTCCCTCTATTTCTCTATGTTCCATAGCTCTGTAATGCTTATTTATTTATTTTTTTGAGACAGAGTCTCACTCTGTCACCCATGCTGAAATGCAGTGGTGCGATCTGGCTTACTGCAACCTCTGCCTCCTGGGTTCAAGTGATTCTCCTGCTTTAGCCTCCTGAGCAGCTGGAAATACAGGTGCGCACCACCCTGCTTGGCTAGTTTTTGTATTTTTAATAAAGACGGGGTTTCACCATGTTGGTCAGGCTGGTCTCAAACTCCTGACCTCGTGATCCGCCCACCTCAGCCTCTCAAAGTGCTGGGATTACAGGCATGAGCCACTGCACCCAGCCCTCTGTAATGCTTCTTAATTGAATATTAGTCTTACTGGGCCCTTTAGCTTTTAAAAATTTTTTTCCAGCTTTTGGGGTTATTTTAAAAAGCTTTTTTCTCAATTTTATCTTCCAACTCATTGATTAAAGTTAATGGTTATCATATTTTAGATGTTCTATTCTCCAATGTTCTTTTTTAAAAACAACCTGTTCTTATTTCATTGACACAACATTGTTATAGCTCTGAGAAAATGTATCCTCTATTTAAAGTTTATATTTTGTTTTGTCCTGTTCTAGGCACCATAGCTGGGCTTACAGGTGCCACCACCCCTGGCTAATTTTTGTATTTTTAGTAGAGATCAGGTTTTGCCATGTTGGCCAGGCTGGTCTCAAACTCCCGACCTCAGGTGATCCACTTGCCTTGGACTTCCAAAGTGCTGGGATTACAGGTGTGAGTCATTGCACCCAGCCCAGATTAATTTTTTTTTAATGGGCAAAATATTTAAACAGATACTTCACAAAATAAGATAGATGAATGGCCAACAGACTAGTAAAAAATGTTCAACATCATTAACTCATCATAGAAATGCAAATTTAAACCATAATGAAATACCATGACTAGAATGGCTAAAATTAAAAAGACTGATAATATGAAGTGTTTATGAGGATGTGGAGCAACTAAAACTCTCAAACATCTGTGGTAGAAATGTACAACAATACAGCAACTTTGGAAAAGAGTTTGGCAGTTTCTTATAAATACATGCGTACCATATGACCTAGCATTTCTACTCCTAGGTGGAAATAAGATAAATAAAAGCACATGTCCAGGCTGGGTGCAGTGGTTCACCCCTGTAATCCCAGCACTTTGGGAGGCTGAGGCGGGCAGATCAGTTAAGGACAGGAGTACAAGACCAACTGGGCCGTCTCTACAGAAAAAAAGATACAAGAAAGCTGGGCACAGTGGCTCAAGCCTGTAATCCCAGCACTTTGGGAGGCCAAGGAGGGTAGACCACCTGAGGTTAGGAGTTCGAGACCAGCCTGGCCAACATGGCAAAACCTCATATCTACTAAAAATACAAAAATTAGCCAGGCGTGGTGGTGGACACCTGTAATCCCAGCTACTTGGGAGGCTGAGGCAGGAGAATCACTTGAACTTGGGAGGCAGAGGTTGTAGTGAGCTGAGACAGTGCCACTGCACTCCATCCTGGGTGACAGAGCAAGACTCCGTCCCCGCACCCCCCCCACAAAAATACAAAAAAAATTAGTTGGGCATGGTTGCACGTGCCTGTAACCCCAGCTACTCAGGAGGCTGAGGCAGAAGAATTGCTTGAACCTGGAAGGCAGAGGTTGTAGTGAGCTGAGATCACACCACTGCACTCCAGCCTGGGTGACAGAGTAAGACTTTGTTTCAAAAAAAAAAAAAAAAGCAAGAACATGTCCAGACAAAGACACAAAAACATTCGAAAATGCATTAATTCATAGCAGCCCCGGACACAATCCAAATGTTGATAAACACAATGACTAAACCAATTCTGGCATATTCCTACAGTAGAGTATTACTCAAGAAAACAGAACAAACTATTGATACATGGAATAATTGAATGAATCTCACATTAAGCAAATGACAACAGACATAAAAATAGTACATGTTTTATGATTTTATTTATATAAAAATCTAGAAAAGACAAATCTAGGCCGGGCACAGTGGCTCATGCCTGTAATCACAGCACATTCCAGCCCAGGTGACAGTGCAAGACTCCATCTCAAAAAAAAAGAGACAAATCTGGCCAGGGGTGGTGGCTCATGCCTGTAATTCCGGCACTTTTGGGAGGCCGAGGCAGAAGGATCACTTCAGTCCAGGGTTTGTGACCAGCCTGGGCAATATAGCAAAACCCTGTCCCTACAAAAAATAGAAAAATGGGCCGGGCGCGCTGGCTCAGTCCTGTAATCCCAGCATTTTGCAAGGCTAAGGCCTGTGGATCACCTGAGGTTGTGAGTTAGAGACCAGCCTGACCAACATGGAGAAACCCTGTCTCTACTAAAAATATAAAATGAGCTGGGCATGGTGGTGCATGCCTGTAATCCCAGCTACTCGGGAGGCTGAGACAGGAGAATCACTTGAATCCAGGAGGCGGAGGTTGTGGTGAGCCGAGATCGAGCCATTGCACTCCAGGTTGGGCAACAAGAGCAAAACCCAGGGGAAGAAAAAAAAGGCTGGGCACGGAGGCTGAGGTGGGTGGATCACGAGGTTAGGAGACTGAGACCATCCTGTCCAACATGATGAAACCCCGTCTCTATTAAAAAAAAAATGAGCCGGGTATGGTGGCACATTCCTGTAGTTTCAGCTACTCAGGTGGCTGAAGTGGGGGGGTTGTTTGACCCAGTAAGTAGAGGTTGCAGTGAGTCAAGATTGCACTACCGCACTCCAGCCTGAGTGACTAAGTGAGACCCTGCCTCAAAAAAGAAAAAAAAAGACAAAAGACAAATCCAATCTATAATGACAGAGGACAGATTTGCCTGGAGAAGGAGGTAGAGGAGGAGAATCATTTGGAAGTCAAGCAATAACTTTTGGGGGTGATAGAAATGTTCACTGTCTTGATTGTGATGGTGATCAGATTAGCATATAAACTTAAAACCTACATTTTTTGGAATATAAGTTATACCAAAATAAAGGCAATTTAAAAATAAACACAATGAGATAACACTATACATACACCCACTAGAATGTCTAAAGCTAAAAAGACTGGCCGGGTGCCTTGGCTCACACCTGTATTTCCAGCACTTTGGGAGGCCAAAGTGAGAGGATTACTTGAGCCCAAGAGTTCGAGACCAGCCTGAGCAACACAGTGAGACCCTGTCTCTACAAAAAATAAAATTAGCCAGGCGTGGTAGCATGCACTAGTAGTCCCAGCTACTTGGGGTGCTGAGGCGAGAAGATTGCGTGGGGAGGTTCAGACTGTAGGCCACTGCAGTCCTGGCTGAGCAACACAGCAAAACCCTGTCTCAAACCACTTTGGAAAACAGGTTAGCAGCTCCTTGTATAAAAATATAAGCTTAACGTATGACCCAGGAACTCTACTCCTGGCCATTTATCCAAGAATAATTCAAACTTGTCCATCCAATGACTGGCACATAAATGTTCATGACAAGTTTATGTCTAATAGTCCCCAAATGTAAACAACCCAAATGTCCACCACCAGATGAATGAAGAAATGTCTGGTATACCCATGCAATGGAAAACGATGAAAAGGAATGAACTACTAATATGTGCAACAATGTGACGAACTGCAAAAATACATTGAGCAAAAGAAGCACCAAAGAGTACATACAGTATGATTTTACTTATATAATATTCTGGAGAATACAAAATAAAATAATATCCAAAAGTAGACTGTGGCTGTAGGATGGAGGGGGTTGACTGCAAAGGAGTGTAAATCATGGTGCTGCTAAATTGGTTCTCAACAAAGAAAGGAAAAAAAGGAAAGGGAAGGAAAGGAGAAAGAAAGAAAAGAGAGAGAGGGAGAGCAAGAGAGAGAGAGAAGAAAGAAAGGAAGGAAGGAAGGAAGGAAGGAAGGAAGGAAGGAAGGAAGGAAGGAAG
>CAUYLG010057075.1:0-34181 GCA_963573385.1 Cacajao melanocephalus
CTCCCGGGAGGTCACCATATTGATGCCGAACTTAGTGCGGACACCCGATCGGCATAGCGCACTACAGCCCAGAACTCCTGGGCTCAAGCGATCCTCCCACCTCAGCCTCCCAAGTAGCTGGGACTACAGGCACGCGCCACCACGCCCAGTGTGAAACTCCATCTCTACTGAAAATATTAAAAAATTTTGGCCGGGGGTGGTGGCACACGCCTGTAATCCCAGTTATTCAGGAGGCTGAGGCGCGAGAATTACTTGAACCCTAGAGACCGAGGTGGCAGTGAGCCAGGATCACACCAGTGCACTCCAGCCTGGACGACAGGGAGAGACTCTGTCTTAACTAAAAATAAAAATTAAAATTAAAAAAAAAATAGCCGGGCGCGGTGGCTCCCGCCTGTAATCGCAGCACTTTGGGAGGCCGAGGCGGGTGGATCACAAGGTCAGGAGTTCGAGAGCAGCCTAGCCAAGATGTTGAAACACCGTCTCTACTAAAAATACAAAAAAATTAGCCGGGCGTGGTGGCGCGCGCCTGTAATCCCAGCTACTCAGGAGGCTGAGGCAGGAGAATCGCTTGAACCTGGGAGGCGGAGGTTGCAGTGAGCAGAGATCACGTCATTGCACTCCAGCCTGGGTGACAGAGTGAGGCTCTGTCTCAAAAAAAAAAAAAAATTAAAGAAAATATTCCATTGTGTGGATGCCCCACGTTCCTTGGAATGATGGCTCCATGAAGGTGATAAACAAGCATTATATGTTTTCACGAATTTTTTTTTTTTTTTCTGAGACAGAGTCTTGCTCTGTCGCCCGGGCTGGAGTGCAATGGCGCGATCTCTGCTCACTGCAACCTCTGCCTGCCCGGTTCAAGCGATTCTCCTGCCTCAGCCTCCCGAGTAGCTGGGATTACAGGCGCGCGCCACCACGCCCGGCTAATTTTTTTGTATTTTTAGTAGAGACGGGGTTTCGTCACGTTGCCCACGCTAGTCTCGAACTCCGAGGTCAGGCGATTCGCCCGCCTCGACCTCCCAAAGTGGTAGGATTACAGGCGTCAGCCACCGCGCCTGGCCTTGGGTATACACACCCAGGAGTGGGATTGCTGCCTTGTTAATGTTTCTCAGGGAGCAATCCAGGCAAAAAGTCCCAGCTGATAGGGTGCACCTGTGGATTGCTGCCTTGTTAATATTTCTCAGGGAGGAACAGATAACTGAAACAATTACCCTTCCAGGTAAGAAGTCCCAGCTGATAGAGTGCATCTGTTACAGCAGCGGCGTCGAGAGCTCCAGCTCCTTTTAACGCCCTGCCTTGCTCTCCTCAAAGTATCGCCTTCAGCCAGCCTCCTAACCCAAGGCGTCCACCATCACGTCCCCATCTCAGCCAATAGGAAAAAGGAAAGAGAAAAACAGGAAGAGAGTTTACACGCCACGCCTGCTATTGGCCAGAAGTGTGTCACGTGATCTCACTCAGCTGCAACGGTGGCTGGGACATGTAGTTTTTTTTTAAAGGGAATCCGTGTGTTTGGCTTAAAATTGTCTTTCTTTTCCTTTCCCTCCCTCCCTCCCTTTTTCCTTCCTTGTTTATTTCTTTCCTTCTTTTTTTTTTTTTTCTGACACAGGGTCTTGCTGTGTTGCCCAAGCTGCAGGGTGCAGTGGTGTATTCGTAGCTCATTCTAGCCTTGAACTCCAGCGTTCAAGCAATCCTTCTGCCTCAGCCTCCATAGTAGCAGGCATGCACCACCACATCCAGGTAATTTTTAATTCTTTTAGAGTTGGCACCTCACTATGTCGCCCAGGCTGGTTTTGTACTCCTAACTTCTGCGTGCCTCTGTCGCTTTATTTTATTCTGGAGATGAGAGTCTTGCTGTGTTGCCCAAGCTGGTCTTGAACTCCTGGATTTAAGGGATCCTCCCATTTCAGTTTCTCAAGGTGCTGAATTACAGGCATGAACCATCACATGCAGCCAGTTTTTTTGTTTTTGTTTTGTTTTGAGTCTTGCTCTATCACCCAGACTGGAGTGCAATGGCGCGGCCTCGGCTCACAGGAGAATCACTTGAACCAGGGAGTCGGAGGTTGCAGTGAGCCAAGAATGCGCCACTACACTCCAGCCTGGACGACATAGCAAGACTTCCTATCAAAAAAAAAAAAAAAAAAAGAAAAGAAAAGAAAGAAGGAAAAGAAAAGAAAAAGCACCAAAGAAGAAGCACATTTTTTTTTTCCTTTGAGACAGAGTTTTGCTCTCGTTGCCCAGGCTGGAGTGCAATGGTGTGATCTTGGCTCACCCCAACCCCTACCTCCCAAGTTCAAGCGATCCTCCTGCCCCAGCCTCCCAAGACGCTGGGATTACAGGCATGCACCACCATGCCCGGCTAATTTTGTATTTTTAGTAGAGACAGGATATCTCTATGTTGGTCAGGCTGGTCTCGAACTCCTGACCCCTAGCCTTTTTTTTTTTTTTTTTTTTTAATTAAGAGGCCAGGCGGGGTGGCAACAACTCTTTTTTCCATCTCCAAAACAAGAGTATGAGACCAGCCTGGCCAACATGGAGAAACCCCATCTCCACAAAAAATGCCAAAAAAATTAGCTAGGCATGGTGGCGTGTGCCCGTAAACCCAGCAATTCAGGAGGCTGAGGTGGGAGGATTGCTTGAGCCTGGGAGACGGAGGTTGCAGTGAGCCAAGATTGTGCCCCTGCACTCTAGCCTCGGAGACAGAGTGAGACCCTGTCTCAAAAAAAAAAAAAAAAAGAAAGAAAGAAAGAGAAAAGTAGGTGGTTATGCCTATGAAAGAGACTTCTGTGTCCCTGAGAACATGGCCTGAGGGTGGGGTGGTGGGAAAGAGAACACATTCCTTAGGTCCCAATTCCATTACTTCCTTGTTTATTTATGTTTAGACAGGATCTTGCTGTTACCCAGGCTGGAGTACACTGGCGTGATCAGAGCTCCCCACCACCTTGACCTCCCAGCTCAAGCAGTTATCCCATCTCAGCCTCCCAGTTAGCTGGGACTAGAAGTTCATGCCACCATGCCCAGGTACTTTTTAGATTTTTGTAGAGATGGGGTGTGACTACGTTGCCTAGGCTGGTCTTGAACTCTTGAGCTTAATCAATCTTCCCTCCTCAGCCTCCCAAAGTGCTGGGATTCCAGGTGTGAGCCCTGGCACCCAACTAACTCCTAATTAGATTTGATTTGTTTCTACAATGTTTTATTTATTTATTTACATTTTTTTGTTTGAGAGGGAGTCTCATTTATTGCCTGGGCTGGAGTGCATCCACATGATCTTGGCTCACTGCAACCTTTGCCTCCCAGGTTAAAGCAATTCTCTTGCCTCAGCCTCCCGAGTAGCTGGAATTACAGGTGTGCACCACTATGCCCAGCTAATTTTTATTGAGAAATGTTAAGTTTATGAATATTGATGAACGCTGAGTGTATGACAGAATATATCGTTTGCTAGGAAAAACCTAGGCGCCCCCCCCCACCAAGTAGAAAACTACTTGGGGCGTTCCAAAGTGGCAGGACAATCTATAAATATCATACACTGTTTAAAACGATTCTTTGGCTGGGTACAGTGGCTCACGCCTGTAATCCCAGCACTTCAGGAGGCCGAGGCGGGCGGATCACAAGGTCAGGAGATCGAGACCAGCCTGGCCAACGTGGTGAAACCCCCTCTCTACTTAAAATAGAAAAATTAGCCGGGTGTGGTGAAGCGTGCCTGTAATCCCAGCTACTTGGGAGGCTGAGGCAGGAGAATTGCTTGAAGCTGGTAGGTGGAGGTTGCAGTGAGCTGAGATCCTGCCATTGCACTCCAGCCTGGTGACAGAGTGAGACTCTGTCTCAAAAAAACAAAAACAAACAAACAAAAAAACCATGATTCTTTTTTTTTTTCTTTTTTGTTCCCCTTACCCGCCCCCAAAAACCACGATTCTTTAAGATAGCTGACCCTTCCCTCGTGGAGAATACTTTTTAGGTCGTCTGTGATCAGTGGTAAGCGGGCACCAGCTGCCTGCCTGGCGGGTTTTGTGTTCTGAGAAAATACTGAACACCTGTTTGCCAATGAGGATCACCTGTTCAGAGAGAATAAACGCGTGGGTCAGCGTCTACTCGGGGCTTTCAGCCTGGAATGCTGTTAGCCCCTGAGGCTCTCAATTCGGAAGGCTGCTGGCCGCCCCCCCCCCCCGCCGCCCCCATACACCCACCTTGCTGTTCTATCTGGGTGTCTGCCTCTCAGTTCCTTCACCGCCGCCTGGGTGGGGGTCTCTACGGCCGAGCTGGTTCTCAGTATTTTGTACTTTTAGTGGAGACGGGGTTTCACCATGTTGCACCGTCTGGTTGTGAACTCCTGACCTCAGGTGATCCTCTTGCCTCGACTCCCCGAGTGCTGGGATTACAGGAGTGAGCCACGGTGCCCAGCCCACAATCTGTTTTAGAGCCGGAAAACGCAATCAATTGTGATAATACATGGCTATGTATTGAAATGTATATACACAAACACATATAACTTTAAGATGCTTTCAACATGCAGCTAACACCAAATTCAGTTTCATAGGTATTCTTGCCCAGGAAACGACTCCATTTATTTAAGTGCAAAAGGGAATAACTGTATCTGTATGTATATCTGCCTCTCCCCAACGATCTCTATGTATCTTACATAACAGTGGAGGTGGTTTGTGAAGTTTGTCAGAATCGCAAAGGTTCTGATTTAGATCTGATGAATTCTGTCCTAAAACAGGCTGTAAAGCTTTAAATTGGTCGTGTGGGGATTTTCCAAAGCCTCCCTCTCTGCTTTCTTGTCTGTCTACACCCTATCAGTGTCTGAACTTGTTCTGAATTTAGCTTTTTTTTTTTTTTTTTTTGAGATGGAGACTCCCTCTGTCGCCCAGGCTGGCGTACAATGGCGAGATCTCTTTCTCTCTCTCTTTTTTTTTTAATTTATTTTTTAAAGATGGGGTTTCACTATGTTGGTCAGGCTGGTCTTGAACTCCCGACCTCAGGTGATCCACCTGCCTTGGTCTCCAAAGTGCTTGGATTACAGGCGTGAGCCACCACACCCAGCCAATGGCGAGATCTCGGCTCACTGCAACCTCCGCCTCCCGGGTTCAAGCGATTCTCCTGCCTCAGCCTCCTGAGTAGCTGGGATTACAGGCATGCACCACCACGCCTGGCTAATTTTTGTATTTTTGGTAGAGACGGGGTTTCACCATGTTGGTCAGGCTGGTCTCGAACTCCTGACCTCAGGTGATCTGCCCACCTCGGCCTCCCAAAGCGCTGGGATTATAGGTGTGAACCACTGTGCCTGGCCCTGTAATTAGCTTTTGATGGTGTTGTTCATATCTCTCCTTGAATGTCAACTCCATGAGAACAGGGAATTTTGCCTGTTGTCAACGCTGTGTCTAAGCATCTCTAACAAAGGTTAGCAAACCACAGCCCTCAGCCCTAATCTGACACCTTTATTATTATTATTATTATTATTTTGTTTTTTTAAATATAGGGTTTCACCATGATGGCCAGGCTGGTCTTGAACTCCTGACCTCAGTTGATCCACCCACCTCGGCCTCCCAAAGTGCTAGGATTACAGGCGTGAGCCACCGCGCCCAGCCCTTTATTATTATTTTTGAGACAGTCTTGCTCTGTCACCCAGGCTGGAGTGCAATGGCACAATCACGGTTCACTGCAGCCTGGAACTCCTGGGCTCAAGCAATCCACCTGCCTCAGCCTGCTGAGTACGTGGGACTGTAGGCGTGCACCACGACGCACAGTTCATGTTTTATTTTTTGCAGAGCCAGGGTCTCGATGTTGCTCAGTCTGGTGTAGAACTCCTGCGTTCATGTGATCCTTCCGCCCGACTCTCCAAAAGTGCTGGGATGACAGGCATGACTCACAGTACCCCGCCTTCTTTATCTTTTAAATCTTCAAACAAAAGTGTAATAATAATAATACCATGACATGTGAAAATACGTAAGATTGGAGGCCCAGGCAGGGGGATCATGAGGTCAAGAGATTGAGACCATCCTGGCCAACATGGTGAAACGCCGTCTCTACTAAAAATAAAAAAATTAGGGCCAGGCACAGTGGCTCACTCCTGTCATCCCAGCACTTTGGGAGGCCGAGGCGGGCGGATCACGAGGCCAAGAGATCCAGATCACCCTGGCCAACATGGTGAAATCCTGTCTCTATTAAAAATACAAAAAATTAGGTGGGCGTGGTCATGGGTGCCTGTAGTCCCAGCTACTGGGAAGGCTGAAGCAGGAGAATTGCTTGTACCTGGAGGCAGAGGTTGCAGTGAGCTGAGATCCTGCCAGGGCACTCCAGCCTGGGTGACAGAGTGAGACTCTGCCTCAAAAAAAAAAAAAAAAAAAATTAGCCAGGTGTGGTGGTGCACGCTTGTAGTCCCAGCTACTTGGGAGGCTGAGGCAGAAGAATTGCTTGAACCCAGGAGGCGGAGGTTGCGGTGAGCTGAGATAGCGCCACTAAACTCCAGCCTGGCAACAAAGTGAGACTCCGTCTCAAAACAACAACAACAAAAACAAAAAACAAAAATTGGATTGAAAGAGCAAAACTTCATCTCAAAAAAAGAAAAAACTAGAAAATACTTACTGCCAGGATCTCTACAGAAAAGATTTGCAGATCCCTGAACCAAAACAGTGCCTTGTATATAGTAGGTGCTGGATAATACAGAGTGATTATTACTTGCATGTCTTTTTCATGTTTTAATTTTGAGACAAGGTCTCTCTTGCCCAGGCTAGACTGCAGTGCCACAGTCACAGCTCACTGCAGCCTCAACCTCCTGAGCAATCCTCCTGTCTCAGCCTTCTGAGTAACTGGGACTATAGGTGTGCACCACCACACCCAGCTGATTTTTAATTTTTTTGCAGAGACAGTTCTCACTATGTTGCCCAGGCTGGTCTTGAACTCCTAGGCTCAAACAATCCTACCACCTTGGCCTCCCAAAGTGCTGGGATTATGAGCATGAGCCACTGTACCTGGTCATTATTAAACCACTGTCTTAATCTGCATCCAGTTGTCTCCAAAGGCATGTTGGATGCAGATTAAGACAGTGGTTTAGGTTGGGCATGGCAGCTAATACCTGTAATCTCAGCATTTTGGGAGGCCAATGTAGGAGGATGGCTTGAGGCCAAGAGTTCGAGAGCACCCTAAGCAGCACAGCATCACCTACCCTCACCCAAATCTATAAACAAATTTAAAAAAAAAAAAGGCCAAGTGTGATAACTCATGCCTTTAATCCCAGCACTTTGGGAAGCCAAGGCAGGGACATCACCTGAAGTCAAGAGTTTGAGACTGGCCTAGCCAACATGGCAAAACCCTGTCTCTACCAAAAATACAAAAATTAGCTGGGTGTGTTGGCATGCACCTGTGATCCCAGCTATTTGGGAGGCTAAGGCAGGAGATTAGATTGAACCCGGAAGGCAGAGATTACAGTGAGTGGAGATCGTGCCACTGCACTCCAGCCTGGGTGACAGAATGGGACCCTATCTAATAAAAAAAAAAAGTGGCTTGCCCAGGGCCTGGGCAGGTGGTTCCCATCTAATCCTGGCTTTCATCATCAGAGAACTGGGGTCAATGGGGAAGCAGCTAACATGGAAACACCTTGGTCTGGCAGTTTCTAAGGGCAGGCTCAGCAATTTTTTTTTTTTTTTTTTTTTTGAGAGGGAATCTCACTCTGTTGCCCAGGCTGGAGTACAATGGCACGATCTCAGGTCACTGCAACCTCTTACTTCCAGGTTCAAGCAATTCTCCTGCCTTGACCTCCCAAGTAGCTGGGATTACAGGCACCAACACATCCTGCTAATTTTTGTATTTTTACTAGAGATGGGGTTTCACCATATTGGCCAGGCTGGTCTCGAACTCCTGATCTCAGGTGATCCACTCACCTCACCCACCCAAAGTGCTGGGATTACAGGTGTGAGCGACCACGTCTGGCCAGTTGTGTAAAATGTTATCACTAGGGGAAGCTGGGAGAAAGGTGCACAAAATTGTCTGTACTATTTTTGCAACTTCTTGTGAATCTTAAACTTCACCCAAACAAATACAAATTATAATTTAAAAAACCTGGCCAGATGCTTTGGCTCACACTTGTATTCCCAGCACTTTGAGAGGCTGAGGCAAATGGATCATTTAAGGTCAGGAATTTAAGACCAGCCTGGCCAACATGGCGAAATTCCATCTCTCCTAAAAATATCAAAAATTAGGCCTTCTCTTCCTGGTTCTTCCTGGAGTCGGGAAAAGCTGGGTTGAGAAGGCGAAAAAAAAAAAAACAAAAATTAGCCAAGTGTGGTGGTACGCATCTGTAATCCCAGGTACTCGGGAGGCTGAGGCAGGAGAATAGCTTGAACCTCAGAGGTAGTCTCAGTGAATGGAGATCCCGTCACTGCACTCCAGCCTGAGTGACAGAGAGAGACCCTGTCTCAAGAAAAATAAATAAAATAAAATACAAATACAACAACAAAAATTGGCCTGATGTGGTGGTGCACACCTGTAATCCCAACAACTCGGGAGGCTGAGGCAGGAGAATTGCTTGAACCCGGGAGGCAGAGGATGCAGTGACCAAGATCACGCCACTGCACTCCAGCCTGGTGACAGAGCGAGACTCTGGCTCAAAACAAAAGCAAAAACAAAACCCCATCTCTAGCAGAATCAACAGGGCCAGAATTAAGGTGAGATGAGACTCACATGTGTCATGGCAGAGTTAGATTGTTGTCAATGAACAATTTCAATAAATTTAAGGACTTTAATTGGCTTCATTGCAATTTGCTACACTTCATTCCATAAAATAGGATAATTGTTCCAATCAGTCGGGCAGAGGAGGTTGGCTCTATAGACAGAGAAAGGCTGAAGAGAGTAAAAGCAAAGAATAGGTTGGGCGCAGTGGCTGATGTCTGTAATCCCAGCACCTGGGGAGGATCGCTTGCGCTCGGGAGTTCAAGAGCAGCTTGGGCAACTTGGCAAAGCCCCATCACTGCAAAAAACACAAAAATTATGCTGGGTGGGGTGGCTAATGCCTGTAATCCCAGCACTTTGGAAGGCCAAAGCAGGTGGATCACGAGGTCAGCAGTTCAAGACCAGCCTGGCCAAGATGGGGAAATCCCATCTCTACTAAAACTACAAAATTAGCCGGGCGTAATGGTGCATGCCTGTAATCCCAGCTACTTGGGAGACTCAGGGTGAGGAATCGCTTGAACCCGGGAGGTGAGGTTGCGTTGAGCTGAGATCGAGCCATTGCACTCCAGCCTGGGCAACAAGAGCGAAACTCCATCTCAAAAAAAAAAAAATTTCCTAAAATTAGCCAGGCGTGGTGGTGTGCACCTGTAGTTCCAGCTACTCAGGAGGCTGACAAAGGAAGATCACCTGAGCCAGGGTAGTTGCGGTTGCAGTGGGCCATCATCAAGCTACTGCACTGCAGCCTAGGAGACAGAGACCCTCTCTCCAAACAACAGCAGCAAAGAATGTGTTAACTCATTAGTTACCATCAGGTTGTTTCAGGCTACTTTTTTGTGTAAGGATTAAAGCGATTAAGCAGAACTTCAGGACACTGCCCACTGACGACTGAAACTGGCCTATTTGGAAAATTGGCTGATAGGGCTCCCTCCTGACTTCCCCAAAGGTCAGGTCACAACTTAGCTTTGGCGTGGTGACTTAGAACCTGAGTGTGAATAGCTGCCTTTTGTTTCTTCTGGTCTGTTGGAGCCTAGTTCGAGCTTAGTCCAAAACTACAGCCTCCTTTAATTTTGTTGCCCATGCTGGAGTGTAATGGCATGATCACAGCTCACTGCAGCCTCGAACTCCTGGGCTCAAGAGATCCTCCCATCTCCTAAGTGGCTGGAACCACAGGTATGCACCACTACGTTTGGCTTTTTATTTAAAATTTTGGTATTTCAGGCCAGGCGCGGTGGCTCACACCTCTAACCCCAGCACTTTGGGAGGCCGAAGTGGGTGGATCCCCTGAGGTCAGGAGCTTGAGACCAGCCTGGCCAACATGGTGAAAACCCATCTCTACTAAAAATACAAAAATTATTCGGGCATGGTGGTGCATACTTGTAATCCCAAGTACTCGGGAGGCTGACGCAGGGAAATTGCTTGAACCCAGGAGGCAGAGTCCACTGCACTCCAGCCTGGGCAACAGAGCAAGACTGTCCCTATGTCTCCAAAAAAAAAAAAAAAAAAAAAAAGGAGGCCGTGGACGGTGGCTCACGCTTGTAATCCCAACACTTTGGGAGGCCCAGGCAGGAGGATCATTTAAACCCAGACGTTGGAGATCTGCCTGGACAACATGAGATCCCCGTCTCTACAAAAATAAAAATAAAAATGGACGGGTGCGGTGGCTCACGCCTGTAATCCTAGTACTTTGGGAGGCCGAGGTGGGTAGATCACCTGAGGTCAGGAGTTCAAGACCAGCCTGGCCATCATGGTGAAACCTCCATCTTAGAAAATAAATAAATAAAATAGAAATAAATTGCACTACAATAGTTGATTACTGAAGTTTGAACTTCACTTCTACGGGCACTAGGGAGCCAAGGAGCGCTTTGGAATCTGCAGCTGGTGCAGATTCCAGGGTTTCCCAAGGGTGGGGAAGCAGGATGGGAGGGGCGCCTGCAAAGAGGTGAGAGCTGCACGAGCTCCGGGGAATTTGGGAGCCGCGGTCCCGCTTTTCTCCGCCTAGCGCCAGCCAGCAGGGTGCCGAGCCCACGCCCCATCTGCACGCCAGGACCCGGATGTGCAGCGCGCGGGGCGTCGGGGCCCGTGGAGCGTGCACCGCGCTGCGCTGCAAGGCGCCGCACTGCACGCACTGGCGGTGGCTGCGGCTGCGGCGGAGCAACCGTCCCCTCCCTGACGCCGCCGGGAGTCTGGACACGCACCTGGCGGAAGGAGCCGCGGCACCTGGCGGCATTGTGGTCGCTGCCACCGCCCCCTCCCTCCCTAGAGGCGACCCACAGGCGTTCCCACCTGTGCAGAGCTCGTACCCCTTTAAGGAGTCAGACGCCGCCAGGGGTGGGCGTGGTCGCCGCGAGCTAGAGAAGGCGAGGAAAGGGGGGAGGGGCTGGTGTAGGGCGGACTGATTGGCCCTAGGCCCGGGCGGCGGCCGCGCGCGCCTGCGCAGGACGCAGAAGCGCGCGCCGGCGGCGGGAGGAGCGCGCGCGGGTGCTAATTGGCCCGGGCGGCGGCCCCGCCCGCGAGTGGTGGGAGGTCACGTGACGCGACGGCTGGGGGCTCCCGGCGCGGGGGACGCTGGTGGCCAAGATGGCGGCGGAGCTGGTGGAGGCCAAAGTGAGTGAGCGGCGGCGGCGCCGGCCGGGGCAAGTGGGGGAGAGGGCGGGGGCCGGGCCGCGGGTCCCGGTCTGCGCCTTCCGTCCGGGGCCCCACAGCGCGGCCCGCCCGCGGCTCGCGGTTCCGGCCCCTACACCCCGACCCCGGGGCTCAGGGTGAGGGCGGGGGGGCGGGGAGGCCGGGGGCGGGGCCCTTCTGCCTCACCCGGGTCTTCGCGCCCGGGGTCGCTCGCCCAGCTTCAGGCAGGGTTCCCCCGCTCAGCCCGAGCCTTTAGGGTCCGGGTCCCCAAGCGCCGGACCAGGGCCGCGCCTCCCGGTTGAGGCACCGTCCCCTCGGGCTGCGGGACGGGTTGAGCTTCTTGGTGCCCTGTTGCTTCCGAGCCGGAGTCCCTGGTATTTGGCCGGTATGTGTGGGGGGAGTGTCTGCGCCTACCCGCCCTCAGGGCTACCAGAACTGGTATCTGGGTCCCGTCCCCGCCCAACAGGCCAGGCTGGGGTTTGCGAGTCCTTTGCTCCGAAGGGTCCCCTGAGTCCCGGATAGCGTCCTGCCACCATCCAGGTGGAGAAGTCAGGGCCCCGAGACCACCCCCAAGACACGGCACGTCCTCCTGGGGTCTGGAGCCAAGGCTTGGGCTGGAGCCCCTCTTCAGCTCCTGCATTGGTCCCAGGACCCCGCCCCCTTCCCGACACCGTTTCTCACCCCCGGGAGTGGGCGCTGGGGGAACACTGGGCCCTTTACCTTCCTCATCAGATGAAGCCCTGACCACTCCTGTTGGTTAGAGACCTTCCTTGCTCACCCCCTTTTTTTTTTTTAAATTAAGTCTTAAATCCTGGACCTGTCTCATTCCCCTCAGGACAGAATCTAAGGTTACTGATTCTGCTTCCCGTGGCTCTAAACCTCACCTGTGCAAGTATCAGATACTGTCTCCAGACTTTGGCCGCTTCTGTTTTCTACTCTTGAGCGAGTCTGCTACGAAGGTCAGACTCCCTTCCTTCCTACACAGCCCCCAGCACCTTTCTGCACCCCAGCTTTGGTTTCTACGGTCCACTGTCTTTCTGCCTATACTCTTATTTTGATCTTTGGAGGGTCCCCACTGGGTCCAAGGCTGGCCTCTTTAGAATAACTTCGGCTGCTGCTCTTTCATGATCTGGGTCCTGTCTAGGTCCCATGTCCTGTAGATACCATCTCCTCTTCTAGCTTGGAACCCCTTTTAATTGTTCTGGGATTGAGCTTAGAGTATCCCCATTCCTGGGGATGTACCTTCTTGTAGGTGGCTGCCTGGTCGTCTAAAATCTTTAGAAGTGCCGTCAAGGCCACTGCTTCCAGGGAGGTTAGGGTGTCTCTCACTCCCTCACCCCGCTTCAGGTCTTCCCTCCCCAGGGTCCTGACCTGTGCATATTTTCTTCCCACATCACCCGCTGGGATCTGAAAACACAGCCCTCAAGGTTCTGTGATGAACATCCAACCCTCTTACCCTCCCAAGCCTTCACCCCACACGCACTTCTGCCCCTCTCTAGAGTTTGGCAGAGTGGAGACTCACCCTGGAGATGTGGAGGCCTGAACTCTGTAACCCCAAGGCGGCAGGCTCTGGGCTTGAAGTCCCCTGGAAACCTTGAGACTTGGAGCTGTGACCCTGGACCCCACCCCCACCCTGGCTGAGGGCAGGGTCTGCACTCTTCTGTACCATCCGGGCCTTGAAATATGATCTGACGAACTTCCCTTGACCCTTTGGTGGCTGGTACCCACCCCCCCCCCCAAGTTAAATCAAGTTTGCCCTTTCTTTCAGACTCTCTGAATTGCGAGCCTCCATTCAAGGGGGCAGGACCTTGGGGGGCCTTCTTTCTCCTTGAATCCATTTCTATCCCTCCAAATGCCTTAAATGTCATCGAAACATCCCCTTTTTTTACAGGGGCCTTCCCCAGCCTGTCATACTCATGGCTGCAGATTCTTTTGGGGTGCATCACGGACTGCTCGGAGGGATGAATGGTGGGGGCTTGTTGATGAACTTTGAAATCTGAGACTCTCTGCTTGAGGCCTGGAGGCAGGTTTTGGGGCAGGGGTGTCGTGAAATAGTCCACAGCATTTAGCACAGCACACATGTCCGCTCTCCTGTTGAGAGGCGCCTTCCTGAGCTTCCCCTCGTGCTCCGAGGGCCCTGTGCTGGAGGAAAGGTTCAGCGCAGCTGCTATGTCTCGGCTGATGTCTCCCCACGAGGCTTCCAGGCAAGCCTGGAGTTGAAACTCCGGAAGCTCTGGAAGCTGCTGGGGCCTGGTGCTGTTTATAAACACAGCTTTGACGGCAGGCGGGTCAGGATGAAGCCAGGGCAGTAGCAATCTCGGGGCGTTGGGGGCTTCTTCCTGAATGCATGTCCTCCTGCCCTCCTCCAGTGTCCAGGGCAGGCTCATCTGAGGTGGCAGCTGCCGGGAAATCTGAATCGTGAACATATGGCTGCCTAAGGGGTGTGCTCCGGGAAGCAGGAGCTGCGGCTCCACTGTCCAGCCTGGGCTGGGCGGGGGCTCCGGGGTGCCAGCAGGTTCCCAAGCCCACCTGCCTTCGGCAAGGCTGCCAGTGCAAAGTGTCCACATGACATCGCCTCTCCTTGCTAAGGCCTGGGCAGCTTCCAGAAGAAACATCTTGTCCGCAAGCCTTTTTGTTTTCTGCACAAGGTAGGAAGTCAGGCCAAGAGAGATGAGGCATTTTTGTTTGCAAAGCATCCCTGACTCAGGCTCAGCAGACCACGCAGGTCCTCATAGCCAGTGTGCTGGTGAGTGAGGGTCCCCCGGGCCTCGGACGGGAACACTTGGGGGCCCAGGGGCTGATGCCAGCTCCGCGTTTGTGCTGGGGAGGCTGTGGGCCAGCCGCTTCCCTCTGTGAGCCTCGGTTTCCTCACCTACGCGATGGGTGTGGTCGCCAATTGTGAAATTGGCGACACGGAAAGGCCCTCCTGGTGCCTGGCAGGGAGCAGACACTTGTGTCCCTGATTCTTTACAGTTGCGGGGTCACGCAGCCCTGATAGGGAAGAGGGTTCTCCTCAGGCTCTTCGGGCAAGACTGGGCCACCCGCACACGCGTCCCTGTCGTTTTAGCCTGGACAGCCGCTCCGTCTCCAGCAGGACCCTGGCCCGGTACAGCTGGAAGAAATGTCAGCTGACAGATAAGGATTCTGCCACTGGGCTGGGGCCGCTGCAGTGTCACTGCCGAAATGTGCTGCTGGGCTCCTGGCCTCACCCTTGGGCAGCCGGGAGCCGGAACCCCTGCACCTCTGGGCATGGAGGCCACAGTGTAGACGCTCCAGTGAGGCTGCCTCTAGCTTCGCCCCTCAGGGTCTTTCAAGAGTAGTTTGAGTGAGTGGTTTCTTCGGGTGCCCGCCAGCTTTCTCCCCATTCCTCCTGGAAGTTTCTCTTTCCGACTGCATCATTCATCCCAGGCCAGCTTCCGGGCCGAGGGTGGGTGGCCCCGAAACCCTGCCATCCTGGCCCTCGAGGACACCTGGCTTCTGTGGCTTGTTGAGGAGCCCTCCTTCCCCTTCAGGGTCCTACCCTTCATGGGAGGGGAGGCCAAGGCCAGGCTACCCCCAATCAAACCCTAGGGTCAGCTGGGCTCTGCTGTTTGGTTTGATTTCAGTGCAGAGGCCCTGCCGGGAGATGAGGGCCAGGTCCCGCAGCGGCCCCGTGGCTGCTGCCCTCCCCTCAGACCAGTCCCCCAGGGAGTCCAGGCAACATGTGGAGATGTATTTGGTTGTCATGAATTGGGGGGTGCTTAGCACCCTACAGTGCCCGGGACAGCCCCAGTGTCCACAGGGCTGAAGGGGAGAAACCCCGCATGGGATGATGAGCGGAGGCCCTCGAGTTGATGTCCGGAGGGTAGTGTGGGAGCAGGCACCGCCCCTGGCGTCAGAGCCAGGCCTGGGTCTGAATCTTGTCACTGCTGCCCCTAAGGCGACAGTTCCTCATTTGTGACAGAGCTCGCACCAGCCAGCAGAGGTGTTTTAAGGATCAGAGTTAAATATATAATCACATGACCGGCTCAGTTCCCGGCAGGTGATTAGTACTAAGTAAACTGTGGCTACCATCGGGGAGACCGAAGGGAAAAGCGTGTTTGTGGCTGACGTGGGTTGAGGGCCTGCCCAGGTGTGCTTTATGTTGTTATCCTCCCGATGAAGAGACTGAGGGTCAGAGAGGCACTTGGCGTTTGCCGGCTAGGCACTGGCAGACGGGGTTTGAAGCACGATTCCCACTTTGCCCCGGGGATGCTTTCAGGCTGAAGACAGGGAAAGAGAACCTAAAATAGAAGGGGGGCCTAGTCAGAGGCGCTTTTGCTGCGTTGGCGATGCTGGGGAAGGTTTGATGAGGAGGAGGGAGGGGGCGGGGCTCTGCTGGGAGGGGGCACCCTAGGGGCAGGGCACGCCACCAACCCCAGCCAAGGCTGGCGCTTCCTGGTGAGTGGGTGTTTCTCAGGCCCCCACATCAGGGCCTGGCCTCTGCGGTGTCCCCTGCCTCGGCAGCTCTGGCCTCTGAGAGTGTGTGTCTGGTTGCTCTTCCTCAGAACATGGTGATGAGTTTTCGAGTCTCCGACCTTCAGATGCTCCTGGGTTTTGTGGGCCGGAGTAAGAGCGGACTGAAGCACGAGCTGGTCACCAGAGCCCTCCAGCTGGTGCAGTTTGACTGTAGCCCAGAGCTGTTCAAGAAGATCAAGGAGCTGTACGAGACCCGCTACAAGAAGAACACGGAGTCTGTCCCGCAGCCGCACCGGCCCCTGGACCCCCTGACCATGCATTCCACCTACGACCGGGCTGGCGCCGTGCCCAGGACTCCGCTGGCGGGCCCCAATATTGACTACCCCGTGCTCTACGGGAAGTACTTAAACGGACTGGGACGGTTGCCCGCCAAGACCCTCAAGCCAGAAGTCCGCCTGGTGAAGCTGCCCTTCTTTAATATGCTGGACGAGCTGCTGAAGCCCACTGAGTTAGGTGAGTGGCCGCCGCCCCGGGGAGGCTGCGCCTGGAGGTCTCACCGAGGCCCGCCCCGCCCAGCCCAGCGACGCGGCCGACCTCCAGGGATGTCCTGTGTGGCGCAGCCAGGGCAGGGAGCCACAGTGGCAAGGGTGTTCTTCCCGGGAAGCAAAGGGACCATCTTTGGTATTGGTCACCCTTTGGTTTGTTATGCATTACCCCGCAATGGAGTGGCTGGAAGCAGTGGCTGGCTGTTAGTTCTTGGAACCCGCGGGCCGTGCTGTGGGGACGTTGGGGCGTTGGGGCACGGGGGGCTCTCACAGGGCTCAGTCAGGCTGGAGCTACCTCATCCGGAGGCTCAACCGGGGCTGCAGCAGCCACATCCTTGTGTGGTGTCTGGCAGGCCTCAGCTCCTTGCTGGCTTTCGGCCACAGTCCCCAGGTCCTCACCGTGCTGCCCCCTGCACAGGCTGCCCAAGTGTCCTTGGCCTGGTGGCTCCCTCACCCTGGGGTAGTGAGCGTACCCCACCAAGCTGGGAGCTGGAGCCCTTTTTATAAGCCAACCTCGGACTCCTCGCCACCTCCCCCACGGAGTCCATTGCTCACATAGACACTGTGGCACAGGCAGGGACCACACCAGGCTGTGATTGCCAGAGCCACTTGGGAGCCTGGTTTCCCTGCTTATTCCCCATGGAAAGGGGGCTGGACAGGGGCATCAGCCTTCCCTCCTTCCCCCAGGCTCCAGCCTGCACGAGTAGCCTTGGTCAGCGGGCTCAGGCCACTGCCAGGCTACAGGAATGTCTGCCTTAGCCATAGCCCAGAGCTCAGGGCCAGGGAGGCCTGAGCAGCCCCAGCCCCCAGGGCAGGGAGAGTGCAGCCTCTGGGCCTCCCAGGTAGTGAGTGAGCGGAACCTATACCCTGAGGAGCTCTGGTTTACAACCAGGATCTTCCCGTGCCTTCTCTCTTCTTCTTGCCTCCCCTCCCCTGCCCCCACCCGGTAAACATCAGAGTGCCTGCTGGGTGGGTGCGTGATGGGTACCAGGCGCACCAGGCATGGGCACACAACAGGGAACGGGATCCAGGCTGCGAGGTTCAGAAGCCCTGTACACTCCGCCTCCCACCCTGCTGACCCAGCGAACTGCCTGGCCTCTGCTGTGGCCTGGGGGCCCCTCTCTGGCACCATTCAGTCCATTGGGTGCCAGCTGGGAGGTGGGGTTGATGGGGTGGGGAGGGGGTACTGGCTGCCTTTGCCCTCCTGCCTACAGCCCTGGGACTTGGTGAGGTTAGGCTGGAGGGGCTGTACTTCCTGGTGAGGATGGAGGAGGTGGAGGAGGGAGGAAGGCGGCGCTGCCAGCGATTCCTGGGCAGTCAAGGCTCCACCTTCCCAGTAAGGCTCCGCCCCCACCTTCTTTCTCCTGGCAGGAGGTGTCTAGCACAGCCTCCCACGGAGCAGTTTGGCCCAGCAGCACCTGTCCTGGGGGACTCGGGGCCTTGGCCTGAGTTCCTTCAGGCTGACTTTCCCTGCCTTTGCTCCCTCGTGAGGGCAGCTGTTTCCCATGCCGGGTTCTTGGGCAGAGCTGGCTGTCTCTGAAGGTCGGGTCTTGAGAAGGACCTGTATGGCAGGGAGGCTGGGCTTTCCCGGGAGCGGCAGGGCAGGCTTGGTGCAGGGTGGGGGACGGGGCTGGCCGGCTTCCTTCCTGTACCGGGACCAGTCGCTCCTCCCCACAATGCTTCGCTGTGCCCTGAGCCCCCAGGGACCCCGGTCACCTGATCTCCGGGAGAGCCTGCTCCCCTGTCTACACCAGGATGACTCTGCTGGCGGTTCAGAACAAAGAGGCCAACCCTGCCCTGCCTCTCCTCCCCACTGGCTCCCGCCCCATCCCAGCGCCTGGAAGGGTGCTTCCCCCAGGTGAACCCCCTTCCCTGGACTCCCATGCTCTCGGGGGGCCCCCTGGGTTCTCAGAGCATAGACCCTGGCCCTGAAGCAGTGATCTGCATGGTGTGAGGACCTGAGATGCCATCCGCATGCCCACACTGACCCTGGGCTGTGTCCCTTCCCAGGGTGCCCTCTGTGGTGCTGGCCTTGCTGGGGGCCGCCTCAGGAGGACTCAGCTCCATTGCTTCCCCCTCGCCCCAGCCTCTGGCTGTGACCCACTGGCCACCGTGAGGCCCACTGCTCTCTGGTCTTTTTCCCCGGAAGAGCTGCCGGCCGGCTCCAGGATGGAGACCGCACCAAGCGGACAGGAGCCATAAATCACGCGGCGCGGAATGCCGGGCTGGGGGAGGGGGTGACAGAGCCGCAGAGCGGGCTGTGGGGACCTCGGGCTACAGATGATCGGCTCCATCAGGAGGTGCTCGTGTGGGGAGGGGCCGGTGCCCAGAACAGTGCGGAGAATGGCCCAAGGTCACACAGCAGCCCGCCTTCCTCCTCCCAAGCTGTCTGGGTTCTGCTCCTGAGCAGAGGCTCCAGCCAGGACCTCGTGAAGGCTGGAGACTCTGTCCTGCCTCTCAGCGAGGGAGCCAGGTCCACCCCTTCCCAGCCTGCACCTATGACTCGGGGGCCTGAGCCTCCTGTCGGGGCATGTGGGAGTAGAGGCTGTCAGGGGACGTAGGGCGGAAGGAAGGACGCGCTGGCTGGGCACAGAGCTGCCCGCAGTGCTCCGGCCTGCAGTGGGCGCCCCGAGGAATCTGCCTGCCCACCCACCTGCCATGAAGAGTGGAGTCCCTGTCTCCGTGGCTCCAAACGCCTCCAGAGGCAGGTAGCCCCAGCACCGGCCCAGATCTGCCGGCGTAGCTGTGCTGTGCGGAGGCACGTGTGCCTTTCATCCAGTCTCTGAAGCCCGTGGGCCAGCATTGCCCAGGCCGAAAGCAGGGTAGCTTGGTCCCTGCTCAGGTGCAGCACAGCAGGTGACGAGACAGTGCCAGTGATTCGTGTCTCATGGCATTTGGAGGGCTTTCAGGGGCAGCTGTCAGTAGTAGGAGCCATTTACTGTATATTTGTGAGGCGGTGGCAGTCAGAAAGGCTTCCTGGAGGCAGCAGCATTCCAGTCCAGACCTGAGGGTGACTCCCAAGAAGCCAGGCAGAGAGGAGGGGCAGGGGAGTGTGTTCCAGGCAGAGGGCAGCGAGGGCAGAGGCCAAGGCGAGAGAGGGCTCTTTCATGGGGATGAATGGAGTCCATTGTGGCCAGAGCGTGGTGCACCCAGGAGGAGGAACACAGCAGCCTGGGTGCCGGCGGCAGAAGCTGGAACCTGAGCACACTGGGCTGAGAACGGTGGGCTCAGGGAAGGCTGGGAGCTACCCTCCTTGCCCCAGGGCTGCAGTACCCCTGAGGTTCCAGGCTTCCTGGTCTCAGATACTGGTGTCATTTTGGGGGTCATTGAGGAAACTGACGGATACAGGAGGCAAGTGGCCGCCAGCTATCTACAGCCAGGCCCGGCGCCCACCCAGGCCTGCCCTCCATCCATCTGTGCACTGGGAGACAGGGTGGGCATGGCTGTCCTGTGTCGCTGTCACATGTGCGGGGTGGTCTGACCCACTCGGCCTGCTGGGGCCTCCCATGCCTGTGGTTGGGGAATGGGGACTCCGCCACCTCTGCCCTGGGTCCTGGCCTCCGGGGACTCGTACCTGGTTGAGGAGGAGGGATGAGCCAACTGTTACCGTTGAGGGGCTGCCGGCAGCCGCCCCCATGTCCCACTGGTTCTTCTCCCGTCCCCTGTGACCCCCTGCCCCGTGCAGCCCAGTTCCCACCTGCCTGCCAGCCGCAGCCTCCTGCTCTGCTTCTGCCAGCTGGTCCCCCTCCCGTGGCAGCTGGGAATGTTCTCGGATAGAAGGTTGGCCACAGGCCTGCTCCCCTCAGAACAGCCCCCAACTGGGACCTCGTTGCCTCTCCTGTTCTGTCCCCTCCTCCCTCCCATCCCCTCCTCACTCTGCTCAGCCGTACGGGCCTCCGTGCTGGGCCTCCTGGCCGTTCACCGTTCCTCCAAGGCTCCAGGCGAGGTCCTGCCCTTGGGCCTTTGCACAGCTGGGCCTGTCACTCGCCTCCCGAGACCCTGCGGGTCTCCTTGAGGGCTAGGCTCCTTCTTGCCCTCTCGGAACAGCCTCCCAGCCATCCACCCTCACTTTCCGCTCTGTGGGAACTTCCAGTGTAGACTTCGCTGTTCATTTCTTTATTTTTTGATGTTGTTTCTTAATTTGTGCATCTTACTTCACACTGGGGACTTGGACCGCCTGGTTCCCGGTGGATGGGTCGGAGCAGGATTGGGGGGCCAGGTCAGGGGGTACAATGAGAGCAGCAAAGAGCCAGTGTTCCTGAGCCCCTGTCTGTATGCCCGGATTGTCCTGATGCCCCGCTGATGGGAGGCAGCCAGCCTGCTTGGCTGAGGGCGAAGCTGAGGCTGAGACAGCTTGGCTCCTCACCGTAAGTCGGAGCTGGGGTTAGAACCTGGATCCCCAGCTGGGGTGTGTTGTGCCTTCCTGAAACTTTGGCTCTGTCCACGCCAGGCAGCTTGGCTGATGGGTGGAGCTGTCAGCGTCGCCCCCTGTGCCTAGCCAGCGGCACCTGTTCCCCACCCCTCCAGGGCAGTGCCCCCTGTGTCCGTCATACCTGATGATGCTTGCTCCACTCTTGACCTGGGGGAGCTGGGGTGGGGAATCAGTGCTGGTAGCTCTTAGCTGGATGGGGTGGGGCCAGGCATCAGAGAACTTGTATGTGCCGGGGAGGGGACATCCTGGAGGAGGGGGCCAGCTGGAGAGGAAACAGTCCCATCCATCAGCTGCTTCTTCTTCCCCCCCCTCCCCCCCCCCGAGGTGGAGTCTGACTTTGTCACCCATGCTGGAGTGCAGTGGTGCGATCTTGGCTCACTGCAACCTCCTGGCTTTAAGCAGTTCTCCTGCCTCAGCTCCCCAAGTAACTGAGATTACAGGCACACACCACCATGCCCATCTACTTTTTTTCTTTGAGGCAGATTCTCACTCCGTCGCCCAGGCTGGAGTGCAGTGGTGTGATCTTAGCTCACTACAACCTCCGTCTCCAAGGTTTAAGTAATTCTCCTGAGTAGCTGGGATTACAGATGTGCACCACCACACCCAGCTAATTTTTTATATCTTTAGTAGAGACAGGGTTTCACCACTTGGCCAGGCTGGCCTCGAACTCCTGACCTCGTGATCCACCCGCCTCAGCCTCCCAAAGTGCTGGGATGACAGACATGAGCCACCATGCCCAGCCCTAATTTTTTGTCTTTTTAGTAGAGACGGGGTTTTACCATCTTGGCCAGGCTGGTGTCAACTTCTGACCTCAGGTGATCCACCTGCCTCAGCCTCCCTGAGAAGGCCTTCCCCACCTTCTGAGTGGCCTAGTGAGAAGGATCCCAAAGTGCTGGGATTACAGGCTTGAGCCACTGCACCCAGCCTAATTTTTTGTATTTGTAGTAGAGATGGGCCAGGCACAGTGGCTCATGCCTATAATCCCAGCACTTTGGGAAGCCAAGGGGGGGCGGATCATGAGGTAAGAAGTTCAAGACCAGCCTGGCCAACATGATGAAACCCTTTCTCTACTAACAGTGCAAAAATTAGCTGGGCATGGTGGTGCGTGCCTATAATCCCACCTGCTTGGGAGGCTGAGACAGGAGAATTTCTTGAACGGGGACCCAGGAGGTGGAGGTTGCAGTGAGCTGAGATTGTGCCACTGCACTCCAGCCTGGGGTACAGAGTGAAACTTCATCTCACAAAAATAAAAAATAAAAAAAACAATTAAGAGGGTTTCATCATGTTGACTAGTCTGGTCTTGAATTGCTAACCTCTAGTCATTCACCTGCCATAGCCTCCCGAAATGCTGCGATTGCAGGCATGAGCCGCCACGCCCAGCCCCGTCTGGCTTTTTAAAATCTTCCCACAGCTGGGTGCATTGGCTCACGCCTGTAATCCCAGCACTTTGGGAAGTCGAGGTGGGCCAATCACAAGGTCAGGAGTTCAAGACCAGCCTGACCAACATGGTGAAACCCCCTCTCTACTGAAAATACAACACTTAGCCGGGTGTAGTGGTGCGCACCTGTAATTATCAGCTACTCAGGAGGCTGAGGCAGGAGAATCACTTGCACCTGGGAGGCAGAGGTTGCAGTGAGCCAAGATCGTGCCACTGTACTCCAGCCTGGGTGACAGAGTGAGACTTCGTCTCAAAGGAAAAAAAAACTCCGTGTTTCATTTCTATTTAAACTTTTGTACAATTACACACTTGTCTTAGAAAACTGGAGTCAGCAGTGGAGCAGCCCGGCCGGCGCCCTGCCCCCGCCCCCCGGAGTGGCCGTCCGTGCACACCGGGTCGGTGCGTGCCGCCTTGTCTCTTTGCATGTGTGACTGTAGGAACATGTGGCTGTGTCCTGACTGCTATTTTATAACCACCCCCCATATTGTGAGCATCTGCTCGCAGTGTTAAATATTCATCGTCAGCAGCATCTCGTGAGGCTGCCTGACAGGCTGGGGTGGAGCCGATGGCGGAGCCCTTCTTGCTGGGCTCTGGGATCGTGCCCAGGGGCTGCTTTGCTTGCTGGGGCTGGAGGGCCTCGTCCCGGAACCCACTCTGCCTGGCAGGGCCCCAGTGGTCACCCTGCCTTGCACCTGGCCTCGAAGGTGCATTCTGGTTCATCGGCTCCTGCACCTATATCCTGCAGGCCTGTGGGTGCCAGGCAGCACACGAAACCATCTCCTCCTCGAAACTGCATGCTTCAGTGGCCCAGCAAGGAGGAGCACCAGAGTGATGCGGGAAAACGGGGTCGGTCCTTGGGAGGGAGAAGGTTTGGAGAAAAGTGGGGCAGGGGGTGCGGCTTTTAGATGAGGTGCTCAGGGCAGCCTTTCCTTCTGGTGATATTTGTGCAAAGACGAATACAGGCCCATGAGGCTGGTCGGGGGAGGAAGGTTCCAGAAGAGGGGATCGCGTGTGCAGAGGCCCTGAGGCAGCGTGGCTGGTGGGGCAGGAGGAGGAGGCCAGGGTGGTGGCTGCGTGTGCGGCAGGGTGGGTATGGCCCTGAGCAGTGGTGCTGAGGGCCAGGGGTCTCCTGTGGAGCCAGCTCAGGGTGCGGCTGCCAGCTGCTGAGCCCAGCAGAGCTGGGAGCAGGGGTAGCAGCAGGTGGGGTTTGCAAGCAGAGCCGACAGCACTGGTGGAGGGAGCAGATGTTTGCGGAGACAGCAGAGACGGGGCTTCGTGTTGCCTCCCAGGTTTCTGACCCCGGATAGCTGACCCCAAGGGCAGAATCGCAGTCTTGTAGTTACTCCCCCAGCTTAGTGGGGCTGGGGCCGGTGGCACAGCAGAGCAGGCATAGCACAGGCCACAGCCCGGCCTCCTGCAGGCAGAGGGGCCCTCCCAAGGCAGGGACCCTGGAGCCTTGGGCCCTGTCCACTCCGGGCGCAGGCTACCAGCATTCCGGGGCAGCTGGGGCGCCCTCGCTGCCTGCCGCGGACGCACCCTCCTCCCTGCTTCCTCCGGAGACACTGAGTGCTGTGGCGTTGGTGTTTGACCTCCAGCCCGGCCTCAGAAGCCCTGGGGCCCAGCTCAGGTGTCGGCTCCTGGGAGGCCTCCCTGCCGCTGAACCATTGCTCTCCTGGCGCTTGGGGCAGATTTGGGCACGTCTGCAGGTGGCCTGTGTGCCCACCCTCCCTATTAGGCAGCCTTCTTCAGGAGCCCAGCTGGGAATCCACAGCCCATCACTCAGAGACCGACTGGCTGTGCCCTCAGAACATAAACGGGAGCTGGC
The DNA here is from genome assembly GCA_963573385.1 of Cacajao melanocephalus. NCBI lineage: Eukaryota > Metazoa > Chordata > Mammalia > Primates > Pitheciidae > Cacajao > Cacajao melanocephalus. Next base: position 23,958 of record CAUYLG010057075.1, read on the forward strand.
TTTGGCAGGGTGGCCCTTGTGGTATTGTGGCCCTTGTGGCAGTGCCATGGCTGCGGCAGCCCCCTCTTCCTGAGCACCAGCCAGACCTGGCACCAGTCTCATAAGAAACAGGTCAGGCCGGGCACAGTGGCTCGTGCCTGTAATCCCAGCACTTTGGGAGGCTGAAGCGAGTGGATCACCTGAGGTCGGGAGTTCGAGATCGGCCTGACCAACATGGAGAAACCTCATCTCTACTAAAAATAAAAAAATCAGCCGCACGTGGTGCCCTGTAATCCCAGCCACTCTGGAGGCTGAGGCAGGAGAATTGCTTGAACCCAAGGGGCGGAGGTTGCAGTGAGCCAAGATCACACCATTGCACTCCAGCCTGGGCAACAAGAGCAAAACTCCGTCTCAAAAAAAAAAAAAACAGGTCAGCACGGTCGGAGCAGGGCTGGGATCCAAGCCCTGACAGTCTGGCTTCTGAGCCTAAAGCAGATGTGTTTTTACATCATGACCTCTTCTGATGGGTTTTAATTCAGAAAGTTCCAAGTCGATGCTGGCAGTTGAGGCAGGATCCCACGGCTGCCAGTTTTGGAAAGGCCCTGTTATGGGTGCAGGCCACACTGCTCTGTGCACTGCCGTCCTGGGACCAGGTGGTCTTGTGGTCATGAGGCAGACAGTGTAGCCCGCGAAGCTGGCGAACGCCAGCCTGGACAGGGCCAGTTTGCTGCCCCATTACAAAGGGCCACTCCGAGTCTGCCACTGTGGTCGGATTCTCGCTCCACTACGTTCCTCCAGCATTTTTTGCTGTTATAAAACATAGCCGTTTACTCACACGCTTTTCCTGTTTTCGTTACAAAACAACAGCAGAACGCACCACACACTGATCAGCATTTTTGTTTTAGATCCGTGTACACACACGCACACAGGCACACACATGTATATGTATATGTGTGTATATGTATACGTGTGTGTATACATGTGTATATGTGTATGTACTTTTTTTTTTTGAGACAGAGTCTCACTCTGTCACCCAGGCTGGAGTGCAGTGGCGTGATCACTGCTCACTGCAATCTCTGCCTCCCAGGTTCTTGGAATTCTCCTGCCTCAGCCTCCAGAGTAGCTGGAACTACAGGTGCATGCCGCCACGCCTGGCTAATTTTTTGTATTTTAGTAGAGAGAGGGTTTCACTGTGTTGTCCAGGCTGGTCTTGAACTCTCCCGCCTTGGCCTCCCAAAGTGCTGCGATTACAGGCGTGAGCCACCATGCCCAAGTGTATGTATGTATGTACGTATGTGTGTATATATATGTATATATATATATATATATATTTTTTTTTTTTTTGAGACAGTTTTGCTCTGTTGCCAGACTGGAGTGCAGTGGTGTGATCTTGGCTCCCTGCAACCTCCGCCTCCCAGGTTCAAGTGATTCTCCTACCTGGGCCTCCTGATTAGCTGGGACTACAGGTGCCAGCCACCATGCCCAGCTAATTTTTGTATTTTCAGTAGAGACGGGGTTCCACCAAGTTGCCCAGGATGGTCTCAATCTCTTGACCTCGTGATCTGCCCACCTCGGCCTCCCAAAGTGCTGGAATGACAGGTACCCGGCCTAGATCTATATATATTTTTAAACATAGATGCGATTGTGCTATCTTGCCCAGCCTGGTCTTGAACTTCTGAGCCCAAGCAGTCCTCCCACCTCAGCCTCCTGAGTGGTGGAGATGACAGCTGTGCACCTGCACACTTGGCTTATTTAAAACAAAATTTTTTTCTGTTTTGAGATGGAGTCTCACTCTTGTTGCCCAGGCTAGAGTACAGTGACACAATCTTGGTTCACCATAACCTCCGCCTTCAGGGTTCAAGCGATTCTCCTGCCTCAGCCTCCCTGGTAGCTGGGATTACAGGCATGCACCACCACACCCGGCCAATTTTTGTATTTTTAATAGAGACGAGGTTTCTCCATGTTGATCAGGTTGGTCTTCAACTCTTGACCTCAGGTGATCCACCCACCTCGGCCTCTCAAAGTGCTGGGATTACAGGTGTGAGCCACCGTGTTCGGCCTAAAAACATTTTTTTAGAGACGAGGTCTCATTGTGTTGCTCCGGCCTCACCAACTCCTGTGCTGAAGTGATCCTTCTACCCTACCTTGGCCTCCCCTCAGTGCTGGGATGACAAACCTGAGCTGCCAGGCCCGGCCTGCAACTCCTTTTGGATGCGTGTTTCTACTTATTTTTTATTTTAGTTTTTTGAGATTCTCACTCTGTTGCCAGGCTAGAATGTGGTGGCGCGATCTTGGCTCACTGCAACCTCTGCCTCCTGGGTTCCGGTGATTCTTCTGCCTCAGCCTCCCAGGTAGCTGGGACTATAGATGCGCTCCGTCATGCCCGGCTACTTTAGTACTTTTAGTAGAGACGGGATTTCACCATATGGGCCAGGCTGGTTTCATATTCCTGACCTAGTGATCCGCCCACCTTGGCCTCCCAAGGTGCTGGGGATTTCCGGTGTGAGTTACTCCACCCAGCCCTGTTTCCATTTATTGAGGGGAAAATACTTTGGATTGGGATTTCTGGGTGATAGGGTAGGTCTGTGTTTACCTTTATAAGGGCAGCTTCCCAGAGTGGTTATACCTTCTTTCAACCCTACCGGTGGAGAGTTCTGATTGCTCTACACCCTTGCTACCTCTTAGAGTTGTCAGTCTCTTAATTTTAGCCACGGTAGTGGATGTATAGAGACTTATTTTATTTTTGATACAGAGTCTTACTATGTTGCCCAGGCTGGAGTACAATGGCGCGATCTTGGCTCACTGCAACCTCCGCCTCCTGGGTTCAAGTGATTCTCCTGACTCAGCCTCCCAAGTAGCTGGGATTATAGATGTGGGTCACCACGTCTGGCTAAGTTTTGTATTTTTAGTAGAGATGGGGTTTCACCACATTGTCCAGACTGGTGTCGAACTCCTGGCCTCAAGTGATACACCTGCCTCAGCCTTCCAAAGTGTTGGAATTCCAGGCCTGAGCCACTGCACCTGGCCTGGATGTATAGAGAGGTTTTCAACCAGTCTTGAATTTCTCACACAGATCCCAGGGGCCTGAAATCCTGGCTAAGATTTTGTGGAGGATTTTACATCTGTGTTCGTGAGGGTGTTTATCTGTAATTTTCCTTCTTTGATGCTTTGTTGTAAGGTTTTGATATCAGAGTTATGTTGGCCTCATAAAATAAGAAGTGTTCTTTCCCTTTCTGGTTTTTTAAAGAGTTTATGTACAGTTTATATGGTTTCTTTCCAAAATGTTTTATAGAAGTTACCAATATGGACCTGCAGTTTTCTTTTCTTTTCTTTTTTTTTTTTTTTTTCTCTGAGTTGGGATTTGGCTCTGTTGCCCAGGCTGGAGTGCAGTGGTATGATCATGGCTCACTGCAGCCTTGACCTCCTGCACTCAAGCAGTCCTCCTGCCTCAGCCTCTCAAGTAGCTGGGACTACAGGTGGCACATGCCTCCACACCTGGCTAAGTTTTAAAATTTTTGTAGAGACAGGGTATCGCTGTGTTGCCCGGCTGGTCTCGAACTCCTGGGCTCAAGCGATCCACCCACCTCAGCCCCCAAAGTGCTGGGATTACAGGTGCGAGCCCCCACACCCAACCTGGACCTACAGTTTTCGGAAAAGGTTTAATTATGGATCCCAGTTCCTTAACAGTTAAAGAGCATTTCAAACTTCCTGTGTCTTTTGGTACCCGTTTTGGTAATTTGTATCTTTGGGAGAGTCTGTCCATTCCACTAAGTTGCCAGATTCATTGGCATAAAGTTGCACCTTTTATTCCCCTATCGAACCCAAAAGCTGTAGGGTGTGTACTATTGTTCTACCCTTTTTTTTTTTCTGAGATGGAATTTTGCCCTTCTTGTCCAGGCTGGAGTGCGGTGGCGCGATCTCAGCTCACTGTAACCTCTGCCTCCCGGGTTCAAGCGATTCTCCTGCGTCAGCCTCCCAAGTAGCTGGGATTACAGGCGTGCACCACCATGCCTGGCTAAATTTGTGTTTTTAGTAGAGACAGGGTTTCTCCATGTTGGCGAGGCTGGTCTCAAACTTGTGACCTTAGGTAATCCACCCACCTGGGCTCCCAAAGTGCTGGGATTACAGATGTGAGCTACCATGCCCAGCCTACTTTCATTTCTGATATTGATAGTTTGTGTTCTTTTTGTTCAGCCAGCTAGGGTTTTTTTTTGTTGTTGTTTCTTTCTTTTTCCTTGTACCCCCTGAAAAAAGCTAGGGTTTTTTAAAATTTTTTTGGAAACAGCCTTGCTCGGTCACCTAGGCAGTGATGGCAACCTTTGACTACCAGCTTCAAGCAGTTCTCCTGCCTCAGCCTCCCAAGTAGCAACTGGGTTTACAGGTAACCTCCTATCATGCCTGGCTAATTTGTTTGTTTTTTTTTTTTTTTTTTTGGACAAAGTCTCACTCTGTTGCCCAGGCTGGAGTGCAGTGGTGTGATCTCGGCTCACTGCAACTTGCACCTCTCAGGTTCAAGCTCTTCTCCTGCCTCAGCCTCCCGAGTAGCTCGGACTAGGAAGCGCCTGCCGCTGCACCTGGCTGATTTTTTTTGTATTTTTAGTAGAGGCGGGGTTTCACCATCTTGGCCAGGCTGGTCCTGAACTCTTGACCTTGTGATCCACCCGCCTGGGCCTCCCAAAGTGCTGGGATTATAGGTGTGAGCCACCACACTCAGCCACTTTTCTTCTTTTTAAGAGATGGGGCAGCTGGGCGAGGTGGCTCACGCCTGTAATCCCAGTACTTTGGGAGGCCGAGGCAGGCGGATCACCTGAAGTTGGGAGTTCAAGATCAGTCTGGCCAATATGGAGAAACCCCGACTCTACTAAAAATACAAAAAATTAGCCTGGCATGGTAGTGCACACCTGTAGTCGCAGCTATTCAGGAGGCTGAGGCAGGAGAATCACTTGAACCTGGGAGGTGGAGGTTGCAATGAGCCGAGATGGCGCCACGACACTCTAGAATGGGTGGCAGAGCGAGACTCTGTCTCAGAAAAAAAAAAGAGATGGAGTTGGCTAGGCGTGGTGGCTCATACCTATAATCCCAGCACTTTGAGAGGCTGTGGTGGGCAGATCACCTGAGATCACCAGTTGGAGACCAGCCTGGCTGACATGGCGAAACCCCATCTCTACTAAAAATACAAAAATTAGCTGGGCGTGGTGGCATGTGCCTGTAATCCCAGTTGTTGGGGAGGCTGAGGCAGGAGAATCACTTGAACCTGGCCAGGCAGAGGTTGCAGTCAGCCAAGATTCTGCCACTGCCCTCTAGCCTGGGCAACAGAATAAGACTCCTTCTCAGAAGAAAAAACCATGGTGTTTTCTGCCTGTGCCTCTGCTGCTCAGCCCAGCTGTAACTAATAGGGTAGGCCCAGACTTGTCAGCACCGTGGCCTCATCCCCTTTTAGTACCCATGGCGCGACCTCTGTCCTGGTGACATGGGCACCTTGCAGGCATGAGGAGAGCTGGGGCCGGGTCCAGCTTGTGCTGCCAGAGGGAGGAGGAGGAGGGACAGTCGTGTCCTCCAGGCCTGGCGGGGCCCAGCTCTCCCCCCAGGCAGCTGGTCGTTTTTCAGTCTTCCTAAATAGACGCCGGCATCCCGCCGGCTGCCAAGGTTGCCCTGCTCTCTGAGTGTCCCTCAACAGGGCATGGGCCGTGTGAGCGGCCCCAAGAAGGGGACGGGAGTCTTCCCTCATCCTCCTCCCTGCGTGGCCCCTGCCTCTGCCCCACATATCTGTCCAGCCAGCTTCTATTTCCTGTTTCCTGGTCTGAAGAGGCGCAGGCCCGGAAAAGCGACTGGGCTCGGGGGACCTGCCAGGGACCAGACGCGCCCCTGAACCTGTGTTTGTCTTCAGTCCCACAGAACAATGAGAAGCTTCAGGAGAGCCCATGCATCTTCGCATTGACACCAAGACAGGTGGAGCTGATCCGGAACTCCAGGTGCGCGGTGCCTCCCCAGCCAGTGCCCCGTGTCCTGGGCTCACGGGAGAGCCGGCAGCCACATCCACCGCAGGCCTCGCTCGAGCTCAGTCCAGATCCCTGCTGCAAGGCAGTGGCCGCGTTCTCTTCCTTCCATAAAACCCTGTCCTGGGTCTCAGGTGCTGGGCCGTATGCTCACTGCCTGTGCCCTGAAGCCCGAGAGAGGCAGACTGACTGTCCACTTTGAACACGGTTGTGCCCTCTGCATGTGGGACTGTCCTGGGCACGGCAGGGTGCTGAGTCACATTCCTGGCCTCCACCCACTCCATGCCAAGAACATGCCCCTGTTGTGACAACCACAGATGTCCCCAGACACTGCCCAGTGTGTGTCCCTGGGGGCAGCGACACCCTCAGGTAAAGATGGTTGAGCTGTAGCAGGTGAGGGCCAGCGCGGCTGCCCTGCTCCTCCCTCAGTCTCTCCAAGGCTACCCTAACCCCAGCTGAGACATTCCTGCTGGGGCAGCTGCATGGCAGGTGCTGGGATCTCAACACAGGGGAGGCCGTTTGCCCAGGTCACACCTAAGTCCATGTCAGGGCTGGGGTGGGTGCCCACATGTAATGCCCGGCCTCTCGGACCCAGCTGCTTCAGACCTGCTGCCCCCACCTGCTGTGGGCCCAGGTCCCCGGGGCCTCCCAGCATGGTCCTCACACATGGTAAGGGTTCGGGCTCAGCCGAGCGAGGCCTGGCCACGGAGGCCTCTCTGCCTGGGAGACCCAAGGTGGTGACTTGTCTTCCTCAGCCTCCTCTTCTTCATCTTAAAGCAGGGTCAGCACAGCCTCTGCCCCCACTGGGTCCCTGCTCTGGAGCTCTCAGAGCCAGCCACGCAGGGGCTTGGTTTCATTTTTTTAAATTTAATTTAATTTAGTTTTACTTTTTGAGATGGAGTCTCACCCTGTCGATGTGCTGGAGCGCAGTGGTGCTATCTTGGCTCACTGCAATTTCCGCCTCCTGAGTTCAAGCGATTCTCCCTCAGCCTCTGGAGTAGCTGAGATTACAGGTGCAAGCCACCACACCCAGCTAATTTTTGTACTTTTAGTAGAGACGGGGTTTCACCCTGTTGCCCAGGCTGATCTCAAACTCCTGACCTCAGGTGACCCACCCATCTCAGCCTCCCCAAGTGCTGGCGTTACAGGTGTGAGCCACCGCGCCGGGGCCTGCGTGGTGTTCTGTTTGGCGTCTCACGGGGCGGGACGTCTGCACGGTGCATCTGTGCCAAGGCCTGGGTCTCAGTCTTGCTCTTTTCCAAGGCTGGGCCACGTCCAGTGCGTGCGAGTCCTTTGGTGTGTGAAGGGCACTCAGGCGGCTGCTACTCTGGCTGTCGTGGTCAGTTCTGCCGTGAACATCCATAGAGGTGTCTTTGGGTAGATAGAGTTTTCTCTTTTTCTGGGGGCGTTTCTTGTTAAAGGTTATCCTTCGGTATTCTTGGGGTTTTTTTTTTTTTTTTTTGAGAGAGAGAGGGTTTCTCTTTGTCACCCAGGCTGGAGTGCAGTGGTGCAGGCATAGCTCACTGTAACCTCCACCTCCGTGGGTTCAGGTGATCTTCCAAGCAGGAGGGATCATCCTGCCTCCGCCTCTGAGCAGCTGGGACCACAGGTGTGCACCACCACACCCAGATAATTTTCTGTAGAGACAGTTTTACCATGTTGCCCAGGCTAGTCTCAAACTCCTGGGCTGAAGCGCTCTGCCAGCCTTGGCCTCCCAAGCTGGGTGTTTTCTTGCAGTTGTGAGCTGGCCGCTGGATTCCAGTGTGCGCGTTTTAGCTGCAGTTCCTCAGAGCGAGAGGCAGCTGGCTGCCCTCTCTGGTTCAGGGTTTTGTGGTAGATTCTTTTCCATTTTCCAGGGAGGCCGGCCCCTCTCCTGGCCCCACAGCCACTTTCGTCTCACCCAGCCTGCACAAAAGAGTCCTGGGCCTCAGTTTCCCAGCTTGGGGGAGGGAGCCTTGCGGGGAGGAAGTCTCCACCTTGTGGGGGAGGCTGGGGTCGTGCCCTCCTCACTCATCTCTCCTTTCCTTTCCTCTGGTTTGCTCCACACCCACAGAGAACTGCAGCCCGGAGTCAAAGCTGTGCAGGTCGTCCTGAGGTATGCCCAGGTGTGCCTGCCACCCCAGGGCTGAGCCACCAACCACCCACCTCTCCAGCCATGGCTCCCCAAGTCCTGGCCCAGGCCCTTCTCAGTCTCCCCTGCTAGCAGCAGAGCCCACCTCCCCCTATCTGCCATCTGTCCCTGTCTAGGGACACACCACTATCCCCCATCCCTGCTCAGGCCACACCCCGAGACCCCCCCCCGCCCCCATGCAGTCCAGCCATGTGTCACATTCTGTAGCGCCCCCGTCACCGCCGCCTGTGTCCCCCGGGGCCCAGCCCCTCCTGTATCCCCCTCACCTGCTGCCCCATGTTCCTGTGGTCCCCTGCATCGACCCAGCCTCTCCTGTGCCCCCCCTTGTGTGCCCCCCTCCTACCGCCCCATGGTCCCTGTTGTCATTGCAGAATCTGCTACTCAGACACCAGCTGCCCTCAGGAGGACCAGTACCCACCCAACATCGCCGTGAAGGTTAACCACAGCTACTGCTCCGTTCCGGTGAGCACGGCCGCTCGCGTCTGCTATGAGGGTCCGGGGGGTGGAGGGGCGTGGGGTCATTGGAGTTCCTGGCTGTCCTTACACTCCCGTCTGAGCGGCCTATCTGCTTGCAGGGTTACTACCCATCCAATAAGCCCGGGGTGGAGCCCAAGAGGCCGTGCCGCCCCATCAACCTCACCCACCTCATGTACCTGTCCTCGGCCACCAACCGCATCACTGTCACCTGGGGGAACTACGGCAAGGTGAGTGAGTGCCCGGGCCGCCTCCCTGCCCCCCCGCCCTGCCGACCCTGACGCAGCCCCTCTCTCCCCAGAGCTACTCGGTGGCCCTGTACCTGGTGCGGCAGCTGACCTCGTCGGAGCTGCTGCAGAGGCTGAAGACCATTGGGGTGAAGCACCCGGAGCTGTGCAAGGCGCTGGGTGAGTGGGGCTCGGGGCCACCTCGGCTGAGGGGCGGGCAGAGCTGCATCCTGGAAACCTGCCCTGAGCTGGGCGAGGGGCGGGCCCTGCACCCGACGGAGATCAGTCAGGGGCCGCCTGTCACTCTGGGGGTCCACGGCCCCTGCCGCGGCTAGGGAGGTCTCTGGAGGTGCGGCCGGCAGAGGCGGCGCTCAGCAATGGGAGCTGCTGTGCAGAGGCCTGCAGGCGCACACCCTGTATTGCTAGCCCCAGTGCAAAGGGGTCGCAGCGTTCCGGGACAGCACAGAGGCCGGGAGGGTTGAGAGGGGGCGCAGCAGGAGCCGCACTCTAAGCAGGCCCACCTGGCTGCTGCGGCAGGGCTGAGGGTGCTGCGGGCCTGGCTGGGCACAGATAGTGAGGGCAGTGGATCAGTCGCTGTGGGAGGAAGACAGACGGTAGAGATCTGACCTCCTGTGGTGAGGCCCCATTTTCTCTTTCTTTTTTTTTTTTTTTAAAAGAGAGTCAGGGTCTCTGGGAGGCGGAGGTTGCAGGGAGCTGAGATCTTGCCATGGCACTCCAGCCTGGGCAACAGAACAAGACTCCTCAAAAAAAAAGCCCACCGTATCACACGGATGGAGTGCAGTGGTGTGATCATGGCTCCCTGCAGCCTCTAGCGCGGCTCCAGCGATCCTCCTGCTCAGCCTCATGAGTAGCTTGGGACCAACCACATGTGTTCACTACCATACTAGCTAATTTTTTAATGTTTCGTAGAGCCGGGATCTTGCTATGTTGCCCAGGCTGGTCTTAAATTCCTGGGTTCAAGCAGTGCATCTGCCTCAACCTTCCAAAGTGCTGGGATTACAGTCGTGGCTTTTTGCACCTGGCCTCTTTGGTACTTGTAACAATGAAAACAATTTTTTTTAAGTGACACGCAGGGCAGGTTTTAAAAAAGCCTTCCAAGACTTGCCGCCAGATCAGTCCCCACCCCGAGCAGCTGTCCTGCACAAAGCCGGTGCTCAGTTAGCCTTGTTTGGCAGCTGTGTGGCCTCGGAAAGTCACTGACCCTCTCTGGTGGCCGCTGTCTTCAGGGGAACAGGTCTGAGGCATCTTGAGGGCACCTGGGCCTCTCTCTGGACCCACATGCTTGGGTCTGACCCAGGCCTCAGTGGGCTCTGCAGGCCTATCCTGTGGAGAGATGAGGCGTAACCTGGAGTCCTTTGGAGCTGGGAGTGGGAGTCGGGCATGTGGGCGAGGACCG